>QFDD01006930.1:0-10505 GCA_006871305.1 Vachellia collinsii
TAATCTGGACAGGAAGTACCCAACCAGCAAACGGTGGAATTATTGGACTCCACCACCAGATCTTGGCCGGAATTTGTCAGACGAACAAAGCTCCGGAAAAATCGTTCACACACTCTCTCTCTCTCTTTCTTTAGGAATTCAGAAATCAAATCTAGAATCCTAAAAGCCAACCAGGCTCTGATACCATGTAAGAATGTAAGATAAATTGAGAGAAAAGATTGAGAGTTGAATGTCTTATTGATAGAGAATGAGTACAATATATACAGTAGGCTTACACAATCAAGGAGAGTAAATCAAGGAGTAAAACAAGGAGAGAAACAAGGAGAGGAAAACAAGGAGAGGAAAACAAGGAGAGGAAAACAAGGAGAGAAACAAGGATAGGAAAACAAGGAGAGCACTAAGTATTAAAAAATTCAAATTTGATTTCTAACACTAATATTTCTTAAACTAACACCCCTGTTTGAATGAAGAAGAAAAAATGGGAGGAAGAAAATGGGTTGTGGGTCTCACTACATGTTCTCTCCACTTGAGAGAAAATTATTTTCCTTTATCTACCCACATGTTATTTATTACTTTTTTATTTTAAACCATTAAATTTAATATCTAACTTTTCTAAAATTTTGATTATAATTTTCTTTTTTTTTAGAAGGATAATCTTTAAAATATATTCCAATATCCAATTTATTTTTAATTGTTTATTAAAACTCCGTAACCTTAAGAAATATGATATATTTTTATCTAAATTATTTTGTTTTAAAATAGAATAACATGAAAACATATATTTAATAAATAATTTTATTTTAAATTATTTAATGATATTAGTATTAATATAATTTTTTCATTATCATATTTAATTTGCTATTATATTTGACATATTTTAAGGGTATTTTATTTATTCAACTATTCTAAGGATATTTTTGTCATTCAACTATTTTATTTCATTTTTATTTTTTTTTGTCCATCCAAATAGGATATGTGATAATATTATCTCTCCACTTTCTCTTTTTCCATTTTCTTTTCTTTTAACTTTTTTTTCTCATCTAAGAATCTACACCACTACGAACATTTGAATATCCATCAAGAACAAAAAAAACATTCCACATACTCCGAGGAAGTATCAAATATCAACAAATCAACTGGCATTTGGCTAACTTCAATTGCCAAAACATCTATAATCACTTAAGTCCCTATTTCGACTTTTTCCTTAATTATATTTTGTATGTAACAGGGTTTCGTATAAAATTATATTATACTTAATAAAAATGAGTGGAATACATATTTAGTGGGCCATGGTACTGGGGAGAGATGACATATAATTAAGATAATTTTTTTCTATGATCAAATCAAAGTCTAGTAAGTGAAAAGTGAGCATAGAACTTTAGATCTTTCCCAAAACCGTGCGTGTACGCATTAATTCATTCATTTGTCTTCATTTGCACATGAACTTTGGATTAATAAACATATTATCCGTTAAATTAATATGTTCTCGGATGTATTTTAAATCAAACATGAGACTAATTACTTCAAAGGCCGAAAATTTTGAGACTACTTTATTTCTATTTAAAGAAGTAAAAAAAAAAATTTAGGCTGCGTGTTTTCCCATGTAAATGAAACAGAGTTGGTGGAAAATTTGAACCAATTTTTCAAATAACTTTAGTTTTAAAATATTTTTCGCAAAGTAAATATCAAATGTATATTAAAGATGATATCATTTATTCAAAAATAAAACATATCCAAAATCAAGGGAAGATTATCCTCTTTATGCATAAATATCTAGATATTTTCTATAATAAATTCTTCATTGAATTTCATAACACCACCGGTTTGATAAAATTGATTTGACGGAGAAATGTGTATAAATAGTTATATATATTGATAATGAATTAACGATGTTACTTTATATTTATCCACACATTCATGCTCCTACCATTTTTTTTATTTTTTTAATATTTATCAACATGTTAATGGATTTCAAAATTTCATGTTTGTACATGTTTTTCACATGATCTAACTAGGATTATAATTACATCAACTTCATTATATTAATTATGTCGAATTCTTTAGTTATACATTATCTTTATATTATATTTTTAAACGTAGGCTCATTATTAAATAATAATATTTTAAAGTTATGGTATGTGGTTATTTGTGATTGAAGAATCTAACGTAAGGTTTAACATAAATATTATTTATTTAAATATTAAAAAAATATGAAATGTTATGGAAGAACTTTCAAATTATTTTTGTTCACATTTAACAAATGGTATAAAAAAGGATATAATTATCATTGTGTTATGTTAAAATAAACTTGGTTTATTAACCTTTTCTTGAACATACAAGTAAGTTTCAATTAATTTCGAGCCGACCAAATCGAATCACAATTAAAGGTGTAATTTTTTTGTGTTTGAATAGCTAAAAATATAAAATCTTTCTAGTACCTTTTTTTTTAAAAAAAAAAAAGCGACAAATTCGTCTTACAGAAATTTTTTTACGATTTATCATTTATGCATTGTTTGCAGGAAGAAGAGATGATGGTCCCATGTGGGGGTACTAGAATGGGTGCATGATTTACACGTGGGCCAAATGCAACTAGCACCGTGACTTGACGTGACGTGATGGTCCCCCGTTATCTCCATTTGAATACACTTTTTTATTATTATGATTTAAATCTATACAAATATTTTGTTTCAATTTGTGTGGACGTACTTTTATAATACTATTCTAAATATAGTCTTAATCCCTCCTTTGGTCTCATTAATTTATTTATCTCTTTAATATAATATTCACTTAAAAGATATTCTTAAATGAAAAAATTGAACTAATTGACTAATTTTATATTTCACAAATTGAACTACTCTATTATTTTTTCCCCCAAAAACCATACTGAGTAGTAATACTATCCATTTTATAAAATCCCAAAATTGAATTGATTTATTCCTTCTTATGAGAGTCTTTTAGAAGCTGCCTCAACTTTAAATTAAATGTATTTTACTTATTTTGCTTTCTATTAACTGCATTCTCTCTCTTCATCTCTTCTCCTAGTGCATTCTCTTTCATTATTTTTCTCCCCACTGATTATTTATGATCTGTTAGTTCAATTATATGAAAGATGATTACATGTAATCTTGATACATTCTATTGATTACATTGTTTGGTTGATATGGTAATGCAATTAAATGTAATACTGATTACAACCAATTATATCAAATTAGGTAATCCCCATTACATAAATTTAACCATGTAATCTGAATTACAACTTGTATGAATTAACATGAAAATACTTGTATCTTTTATAAATAAATATTTATACATTTATATCCTTTATTTTTAGTTTTAATAGAATAAAAAAGTTTATTTCTTATTTTTTTATTTTTATAGATAAAATATAAATCACATGTCATGATTCCCTAATAACATACCAAACAAATACTATGTAATCATTATTCCATTATATTATATTATATTATATTTCTATCCATTACATTCCATTGCATTCCTATAAACTCCGTAAACAAAACAAGCTATTATTTTACTCACCTCTTATAAATAAGGGTATATTTGAAAAAAGTTCATTTTTTTCTTATTTATTACATTTAACTAATTTTAACCGATTGTTTAAATCAAGTAATTCAGTTAAAAGAATATCATGAAAAGGATTAGAGGGGGTAATTACTCCAATATTATCTCCTTTTCTTTTTATAAGTTAATCATATGGTATTATTTACAAACAAGGGATAAGATTTTTTTTCGTTTTGTTTACAAATCATTTAATTAATTTTTTCACTTAAACGTACATTTATCATTGGGAAAATTTTGTACACTTGAACTAAAGTGTGCCACTTTGGTCCTTACTCTATAAATATATTTTAAATAACTCTCATGTAATAAAAAAGACAGTTAACTTATTAAATATATCTTAAAATGATAAACTTGTTTAAATCTAATCTTATTGAAATTTGTTGTCCATTTTACAAATTACTTTTACCTCTCTTCCATATTTCTCTCCTTCAAATGGGAATTAAATGAGAGTAAAGGTAGAGAGAAAAAACAATTTTATTAAATTGACCCAAACTGAGTATGTCATGTTAAAAAGGAGATGAACGTTTAATAGAATTGTTAAAATTACTTCGTTTTTAAAATATTATGTTTATGTTTACACCATTCAAAGATTAATCGTACCATTCATTGATGATAAAAAATTTTATTATTAAAATTGTACATTAAACCTAAAAGTTATAACCATCTATTGAAGAAAAAAACCTGGGGTAGCAAGCAAGGATGATCCTATTGGTGAGGGTATCACGTTTTAATGAGTGATTAAATTGATTAATTAATTGAATGGAACTAAGCAACGGTACGCTTCCCAAACTACGAAATATCCACCGTTTGACCTCCCAGTCACCACCCATTTTCAATATTACTACTAATTTAATAGCAAAAATAATATCTTTACTGATTTATTATTCCCTCCCCTCTTTTATACACATACACGTACACATGTATATTCCCACTGATGTTATGTCTAAAACATCTCTTAGAGCCCCCCCGGGCCACCCACCCACCCGTTTTCTTTTACAGTAGAAGCCCCTCTAAGAATAATATTTAATTATTTTTTACATTTTATTAGATAAAGCTCTCTCCGTATATTAATATCCTGCAATGCATAATGTCTGTTTAAACTAGCAGTTGAAATTAATTTTACAATGTATAAAGTAAATATGTTAAAAAAGTTTTGCCTTATCTTTGATAAATATGTTGGTAGAATGTCATTCCAAATACACTCAAGATCACTTGATCCAAGCAAGCACTTTAGTCTTTTACTAAATCGGTTTAGAGAGCGTTAAATGTTTTTGCTTTACGTAGGTGTATATTTAATAAGAATAATGGAAAAGTAAAAATTATTATGGCAGTGAAGTTCAGTGTAGTTAATAAAAATAAGAATGAGAATTGTATGAATTTTATGACAAAATTAATGCTTTTAATTATTTTTGGGGCAACGTGTGAATTAAAAAAATTAACTTGTATATTTGATCCTGTGGGGGAGAGTGGTACTAAATTGATGGTTGTGATTTATATTAAATAGCATAAGATTTTAATCAAATGCTCTCTCATTTAACATTTTTTCCACATCATCCTCATTGATTTTAAAGTTTTTCACTTTCTTCATTAAACTTCATGTAAGTGTAATCCTAAAAACATATAATTAGTACCCACTTAATGACTTCTCATAAGGATGAAAAGGAGTATATTTAGTTTAAGGAATTTAGTTAACTGATCAGAAAAGGATACTAGGAAAAAAGAATTAATATCTTAAACAAATCATATTACCATATATTTATATTTTATTATTTAGCCCATCCTCCCCTCTTTTTCCTACATTTTTTTTTTGTTTTTCCCCGGGTTAATGTGTTGACCAAAAAGCCCTTTTGTTCCTAACCATGGTTAGATTGAATTCCTTTATAATTATTATGTGTTGCTTTTCAAAACAATATCTTATGATCATTGTGTTCCTAATTAATTGCTCCGACTTTGGCTCAGGGCATCATCATAATAATATCTCCTGTCAATTCCCATCATGCCCCTCCCTCGCTGCCCCCATACGTCTGCCCCATTGGACCCCTTTTCTTTAATTTAATATGTAATATCTAAACATAATTATTTTTTTTATTTTTGTGATTTTGACTATATTCCATACTTGATGCTGTACTAGACATGTCACATTACGATATTGCTGTATCGGACCATGATATTGATAAATCAAGTTTCCTAATTTGGTTGTATATAGACTTATATATTTATTTATTACAAGGGATAAGCATGGAATATTTTAAAAAAAAAATATGTTCATATCTATATTGTATTGTTGGGCAAGAAAAAATTCCTTCATTAAATCTTTTGATTTATGGTTAGAAGACTGGTTCAATTATCTCTTCTAGATCTTAAATAATGCGGAATTAATTAAGTGTAAACATAAAATTTGTGAATTAAACTTTTTAAAACCTTTTAAAGGGTATAAAATTCGTGATATTTCTTAAATGTGAGGCATTAAAGTCGAATTCTTTGTTTCTTCTTTAATCCCTCAAAGTATATAATAGATGCGTAAGTTATTGAAAACAAAAAACAATTAATCAAGTTGCTTAGAGATAATTCCAACATGTAATATGAACTCACAAATTTTGTATTTTTTAATTAAGTTGTTTTTAATAAATTTAGTAAAATAATGATTGGACCGGCGGGTTATATATAGAATAATAATGATGATGAATTGGATCCGATTGTAAACATCCTTATAATATATTTCTTTAAGTTAAAGCCATTTATTTTCTGATATTAATCCAAGAAATTAATAATTGTAGTGTACGATCTAAATTAGCCTTTAATTAGTTTGTAAACCATTAACAAACTTCTGCCATGCGCTGTTCGAACTCAATTACACCAAAACCGTAGATTAATTTCAAAGATATTCTGATGTGGAGTGTTAATGGTGATTAATTGATTAATTAAATTCATAGCAAGATATATTAAGTAGAATCATTTTGCTTTTACTTTTGGGGGAAGGGAAAAACTTAAGCACAGACATTGTGATTAGTTTATTTAGTGTAAACAAAGCTTGAAACTTTCAAGATAAATTAAAACGCACATCAAGCAAGCAAGCAAGGAACCAACAACTACATTAATAATAACCATAAACGCAAACCAACAAACATCAAAGACCCACCATTTTTTTTTTATGGATAATTACAAAATTGCATTTCTTGGCAATAAAAATTAGATAAACACTATTTATTGTTCCTTTTTATGGGGAAAAAAAATTTATGTTGTGGTTTTTAAATCTCCAAAAAAAAATTACTTGCAACATATATACTTGCATACATATTCTAGACAATGGTGTGTTTTTAACTTGTTACCATGAATGAATGAATGAAAATATCTAGCAAATGAGATTTTTATCTAATTAAGATATGAACAATAGGTTTGACTAGTCTGGATGGTAATTAATTTCCTTAATGTTTGAAAATTTCACTTTTTAAAATCTCTGGTAGTTATGAGCATACTTTATAAACAGGCACTTTCTCTTATTTATAAATTATCAAACACTTTAGGTAAACTATAAAAATGCATAGTTTCAATGAATAAGTATATTATTTTTATAACTCAATGCTATGTGAACAATTATTTTTATCAAATCACTTCTATTAAAAAAATCACATTAGATTCTATCTAATTAAGATTATAAGTCAAGAAGAAGTTGAGAAACTCTTCAAACAAAAAAATATTTAATACGGCTGCATATTAGCCGGTAAAGTTAATAAAATCTTATTTTTGTACCATTTTTTTACATAAGTTATATTTTTGAAAAAGAATTAACAAGTAAATGTAGGAAACTATCAATCAAAACAAAACCTTTTTTTTTTAGCAACCAGAAAAAGAATAAAACTCTTGTTTGGAGCATATATAATAAATAGACAAAAGGGCACCAACTGAGGGCAGTATAGTAAATTCAGTACTGTATAACCCGTTCTTAAAATAGTCTTTCTATTTTCCAGCTCCTCTCACAGCACAAAAGAAACTTCCCTAAAACCCTCCCTCCCTCCTCCCTCCTCCCTCCCTCATCCTCCCACATGTGCTTTTCTCTTTTTGGTGTAAGCAACCATGGCGTTCTTTAACACCCTCCTCCCTCTCTCACTCTTCCTCCTCCTATCTCTCTCATCCCCACTCTCTCTCTCCTCACCCTCCTCTTCCATTCATGAACTGCTTCGGTCAAAAGGCTTGCCGGCTGGACTTTTGCCCGATGAGGTCGAGTCGTACAAGTTGTCGGAAGACGGCCTATTAGAGGTTTTTCTCCATGGGCCTTGCTTGACCAAGTACGAGAACAGAGTCTTCTTCGACAGCGTCGTGAGAGCTAATCTCACTTACGGTAGTCTCATCGGAGTTGAAGGCCTGAGTCAGGAAGAGCTATTTCTATGGCTTCCCGTTAAGGATATAATCGTCGATGACCCCAAATCTGGGCTTATACTGTTCGACATTGGGGTCGCTCACAAGCAGCTCTCTCTCTCACTCTTCGAAGATCCGCCTCACTGCAAGCCCCAAGGTATATGAATTCGGCTTCGTTAATTCTTTCACGGATCAAATTCCAGCTAACTAGCCGGTTAGCTTCTTCTGATCCTCTGGATCGGTTTTGATTCTTATGAATGAATTTAGATCTCTGCTTGTCGATGGAATTGAGCTTTGTTTTGCTTTGGCAGATCTTTCTGGTTTGTTTTGGTTTTTCTGAGTTTGTGGACACATCACGTGGCGCTTTGGATTTGATGATTAAATATTTGTGTGTGTACGAAACAGCTTTTTGAAGGGCGTTATGGCCTCTGTTCAGCAACATTCATGATTCCGTTTCAGAAACTAATTGCATACAAACAATAATAGTTTATTTTATTTTATTTGCTCATAATATCTATCCTCCTCTCGCTTTCTTACCAAAATTCTCCGAAAAATATTAACAAAAATCATAGGGGAACAGCACAAGTTCCTGGTTTTCTCCATGTGACCAGTTTTTTTTTTCCAGGTACTGGCGTGTCAGAGAATTTTTGTACTTGAAACAAACATCTGATTTGGATGCAATCTTTTTAAAATTTTCACATTTACTTTCACTCTTTCAGTGGAAAGAGTACTGAAGAGTGGCATTTAAAAATTTACAAAAGCCAAGTTCAAAAGAAGAGAGGGTTTATAACTTAAAAGTTCGTTAATTGCTTGATATGGCTGTCTCTTGCACTCACCATTGTATTCTTCCAACTTTCGCCAGGCTCATATATACATATCAGAGAAAAGCCACACAGCTTTTCATAGTGATTTTTAATTTTTTTTCCCTGAAAAATTTTTCTTGGGTTGTGTTTGATTGAGGCTGATTCTGTGGGTTGCGTGCAGGTGGATTGAAGCTGAAGAAGCATGTGAGGAAGGAGGAAGGATTCGAGTCTCTGAGATAAAAACAAATAAGGAAAAACAGAAGATGCCACCCTGTTCTCTCAACAGGGCTTTCCTTATTGTTGTCTTTTGCTCTGTCATCATCATGTTCATATTTTATATAAAATATTTATATCTCTATATTATTACATGATCTTAGCTCTGCAATTATAGCCGTATGAGTAGGTTCTGCTAGGGTTAGGGAGGGTTTGTTTGTTGAGAGGCTGTAAAGAAAGAATTGGTGGGAAGGATGAAGAACCTGGGAATCCAACTTGCTTTGTGATCATCAGAATTATAAGTTCTAATCTTCCAACCGTTTTGTTTTGGTTCATCTCTTTGTTCTTGTTATATGGCTACATGACTGAGTTTACATTCAAACATCGTTAAACCCTGTTGATGATAGCTTTTTAAAGACATTTTTTTGCATTCACAGAAATCTAAACTGAATATCTCATATTTAAGCAGCACCCTTTTACTAAAACCAACACCGGTTGGTTCATTCTTTTGTTCTTGCTCTGAAGATAAAGATGGGTGTCGCGACAAGGGACAAAGCAAAGGATCAAAAATCCAGCTGGGTTATATATGTGTACACATTTGTTTGTTTAATTTACACTAAATTAAGCAATGATTGAGGGAGGTTGCTTCAGAAAATGGAAGAGGAGTGATATTTGGAGTATACTGATAATGAATATTGAACAGTCTCTCTCTCTCTCTCTCTCTCTCTATCTTTTCAATTATTTTTGCCCTTTAAGGCATGTTAATTAATTATTGGCATTTGTTGGCAAAAAAATTAATTATTGGCATTTGCAAATTGATGGTTTGTTCTTTGCTTTGTCTTGTGCCAATGATAGAGTTGGAAGAAACTCATGAGTTTGATTCCCTTCAAATTTTATTTGACCTTTTATATATATATATATATATATATATAAGACCTTGTGTGCTACTCTTCAAAGCATACATGTAAAGTTATAATAAGTTGCCAACCTCGGTTATTGCAAAAGTATTCCAATATGTATTTTTTTTAAAAAAAACTCTACCCCTTCCTTCCCTCCTTTTTATATCATATGCCACAGAAAATGTTATTTTCCGTATTTCATAATATTCGTTAATTTTATCTTTGAAGGGTGTATTAATTTTTTTAATTCTGTCTTTTTTAGATTTAGATTCTTATTAATGAATTGAGTTAGTGATAGTGTTTATTCAAAGAAGAATAGTAATTTTCTTTAAAAAAAAGTAGTAGATTGATTTGTAAAATTTAATGTTACGCAATAATTTTTTTAGTGTCTCCATGAATTATTTGTGACAAATAGTACAAAAATAAAAGATAAAAACGAGCCTAGCTAGTCCCGAGCTCCAAGCTGGGAAGGAAAAGAAGGAGGGTGTGGGGCCCGGTGGGGAGGGGCGTTACGTTCACGCGGGAAATGTGGGGCCAGTCACGGTTTTAACTCTGCGTGGGCCCCACCCGACTTTCTTGAATCTACTACTTCACCTTCCTATTTGCCTATTTGCATTATATCAAAATTATTTATCCGTATTTCTTTTTTTTTTTT
>QFDD01006931.1:0-12156 GCA_006871305.1 Vachellia collinsii
TACAGTGTGTCCACACTAAGCAATAGAATTTGGTATGGAACTGTGGTTAGTACTCAAATATGATGATTGCTAATTGATACTAACCCTTAGTTTCTTCATCTATAGGTTCTGCTTTCCAAACGACATCTTTCAGCCCCGTGTATAGGTTCTTGTAGAACTGTAAAGAAAGACAAGTTGGTCCAAGATTCAGTCCAATAGACTTGAAAGTATTCATATGAAACTTAATATCGGACAAAAGGATTTTTTAAACAGCATGTAGAAGCTTCTGAACATAGATTCATAGACATTGTTTGGCACGCGAGAAAGCGTTACCTGAAAAGAAAATGAGCAAGTATTTAGCCTTACAATGTAAGGCAATCATAAGTCAATGCAGTTTCCTATTTTCTTTCTAGAAAACACTTTTTTTCATACCAAATTTTGCATATCACGGCATGGAGCATTCAATAATACGTACTTGGGTATATATTCTTTTTCTATTTTTTTTTTTGGCATCAGTATATATTCTATTTGTAAATAGCAAAATGAACCAAACAGCATAATTGAATGGATTTAATTATCTCAACACAAGCATGAGGAATTAGCACCATGATGGACAGTGACTAGCTAAATGACAGAAAGCGAAGAACAATCTGCTCCGAAGGGTGAAAGAACCAAAACCATTACTAATTATTGAACAGTGGGCTCGGCCCAATACTATGGGCCCGTCACCTCTTCTCTTCCTAGTCAAACCCTAGTCAGTCTTTATCTTATTATAATCTACTATTATGGGATCAAATAAAATCTCTTTTTCTCACCAAAAAACAAAATCTCTTTATTAACTTTTATTTTCTGATTTTTACCTATTGTAATATTGAGGATCTGGTTGCACGATTATTGCTGACCAGCCTCATATTTTAACCCTTCCTACCCTACGAACAATAACAGTTTATCCGAGTTCCTTCACTAATGGAGGGATGGTAGTTGGAAAAATTAAATATTTATTTCCGCATTCTAAAATGTAACCTTATGAAACTCCAGAGTATCTCCTCCAGACTTGCGGAGCTCAACCATGCAAAGTGAAGGGGCCACCTCAAAGATCTATGAAACAATAAAACCAATCACCATAAATACACCTGAATCCTGATACCAGGAAATTAAGAAAGGAAATACTTTGAGAAACATTTACCTCAGTCGAAACAGATAGATGTCCTTTGCGTCCACTCTTTTCCCCTTGGAGCTTTAACTGAGATGGAGTGACAAACAATAAGTGTTATCAAAAGTAAAACAATCATAACAATCAGTTATTACTGTGAAGGCATATTATCTCAAGACTGAGTTACAAATAAGCCCAGGAAAGTATAATTCTTAAGGGGTTCTTAAGCACTGTAATGTTCGTCTGCATGTGTCTACCTGTGAAGCCCCGGATGGCTGCCCAGTATTGATATGGGTAAGCATAGGGTATTGCGAAATATATTTATTGGATAACACTCAATAGATTTTTCCTATTCTCCCTCAAAGCTCTGCAGGTTGCAAAATTGCATAAATGGTGTCGATTTAACGTACTTGCTGTGGGTCTTCTTGAACTCAACATCAAACTATGTGTATTCCAGGTTCCAGCTGAGCGACTTCCTTGCTTTTCAAGTTTGTATTTCCAATATAATAGATAAACATTAAATTGATTTAAGTAATTTAATGTCAGGTTGATTAATAATATATGGAGCATATTTTATTTTCAATACTGAAAAATTATAAATATTACATATTTTTACGTGGAAAACTACATCTTATGATTCTAGTAGCCAATAATTTTTGAAAGTAGCCATACCCCATACCAATATTTGCACCAATGCCAATGTAACATAGGCCAATACAAAGACAAACCAACAAAAAGGCAAAGAAGCCATCGAAGTGAATGGCAACACTTGAGTTAAAAGAAAGATGGAACTAAATTATTGACTTATAAGAGAGTAAGATAAGAGAATAGTATTTTTACCTTGTAGTTATTCTTCCTAACATCAAAACCCATAGGGGTTGCAGTTTGCTCAATTTTTGAAATTATCTCATTCGCTGGACATTTGGACGTGAATCTTGTTTCCTTTTTAACAAGTCCCTAGTTGCCAGAAAAGTAAATTAATCATAATATATGCTCAAAATAAATTTTCCTTGAATCAAAGATGGAGAGATTTGGTAATCCTGCTCCAAACAACTTCAAATCTATGACATAATAGAGGCAAAAACAGAATAAGAATATGCCATTACGCAATTGTGATATGATCTCCTGTAATTAGAGGAATCTTAATCGATAATATGTCATTACTTAAGTTCAGCTTTTCTTTCCAATCAACCTATTCCAAATATATTTTTTGGGAGCCAAGGATTGATAAAAGACAAGCTACCATTCTTTATGCTATGAACATACCATTTGTTTCTCGAAAAGACTGCTAAGGTTAAGGCCCTGAGATGTAGAGATAAGTTCAAAAGCATTCATAGCCATAGGTGCCACTGGTGCCTCTTCTCGCCTCTCAACAACAAAATTTTGGGAATCCTGTGCACCACAAGGAACGCTAGGATCATAAATAGAATTCAGATGCTATAATGAATCATAATAAAGACAGAAGGAAAACAAAACTCGCACCGCTGATTCACTGAAAATAGCATCCACATCATCAAGACTAACATCAGCTTGCTCAAATCTAGGAGGCACATATCCCTTCTTAAACCAATCATTCTCAATGACCTCAGCAAATGTTATCCGCTGTTTAATAACATCAAAAAAGAAAAACAGCTTGTTTTAACATCTTTGGAAACCAGCCCTTCAGGCATGAGCCAAAACAAAGATTTAGTAATTTCAGCTAAATTGACATAGGCAAAGGGCATACTGTAGCAGGATTGGGATCAAGAATTCTCTTGATTAGTTTCTTTGCACTTGATGAGAACCATGGAGGGCATGTGAAATCAGCCTTGAAGATCTGAGTCATGGTATGTCAAGAACAATTTGAAGTCACGTTCAGAACATAAATTATGAGATCCTTGCCAAGTATAGCCAAAAAAATAATTACCTTTTTATATAAAGACATAATGTTAGTATCCTCAAAGGGCAAGTAGCCAGCCATTAAAACAAAGAGAATAACACCACATGACCAAAGATCTGCCTTCATGCCATCATAGCCTTTGTTGTGGATCACCTAGAAAAATGGAAGCAGAAATTACAAAAAACAAAAACAAGAAGAAAAGTTCATGAGAAAAAGATAGGTTAAATTGCAGCAACAGCCAAAATACCTCTGGGGCAACATAATTTGGTGTACCACATGTCGTGTGAAGCAACCCATCTTCCTGAGTCGGATAAAAGGATAATCAGTTCAAAAACTGAATATCATCGTATTTGATATTGTAAGAAATTAATATATATACTAACTCGAAGCTGTTGAGGCAGTGCACTCAATCCAAAATCCGAAACTTTTAGAACTCCATTAGCATCCAGCAGCAAATTTTCAGGCTGTAACAGACATAATACAGCCAAGCACGTTAATTTTCTTTTTTCCTTCTCACTCTCCCTGACACTCCACATTCCATCCCAGACAAAACAAACTCACTCTTACTACATCGACGTTCAAACAAAACCCCCCCCCCCCAACCCAAAAAAAAAAAAATTGAAAGATACAAAGTTACACACAGCAATAGTGACTGACCTTTAGGTCCCTATGGCAAACACCTCTACTGTGACAGTAATCCACCGCACATATAAGCTGCTGGAAATATTTTCTAGCTTCATCTTCTTTTAACCTGCCCTTGCTTGCCTGCTCAAGAACAAAGCAATAACATTGGCAATGGACTCAAATTACAACATTTTACCATCAGAAGGAAATAGAAAGGCAAATTATCTTACAATTTTATCAAACAGTTCTCCCCCAGTCACAAATTCTAGCACAATATATATCTTTGTCTTGCTAGCCATCACCTACCACATAAATGCTGCAGAAGTTGCTTATTATGCATCACACAAAGGGGAAATAAATTTAAGGGAGAGTATGGATAAATGATAAATCTCCCATAGAAAATTTGAGCAAACTTGAGGTCAATGAAATAAATCATGCAGAATCAAAATAAATGGAAGCCACCATTTCCTTCGTCCTAACCTCATGCATGCGAATGACATTTGGGTGCCTAACCAATTTCATTGTTGAAATCTCTCGCTTTATCTGCATAATGACATATACACAAAATATAAATGAGACTAGAATGTTCAAGTTTGAAATAATAGAGTCCTAGTTATTTAGCAGAAGATTGCCGCACTCGCACAAGTTATGCATGTCACTGCACCAAATCAGGGTTCTCCCCAGGCAATGTTAGCTGATCCGTTGCAATGTAGTGCAACACAAATGATATGAAACTGACAGCACTGGCTATTTTACTGACTCTCAATAACAAAACTAATACATGTGTTAAGTGTGTAGAATTTTGTGTTTACCTTCGGAGCAGCAAAGTCCAATTTTACTGGACCCAGCCAATTTCATAGGGAAGTTCAATCACCAAGGAAACGATATAGCAGGGTCAAAAAGTGAATACAACAACAAGAGGAAACCCTTATCCCACTAAGTTCAGAAAGTGAATGAATCCAGTAAAATAGAAGTATTTCCATTGAGACAAACCAGTGAGAAGCTCCACAAAGATACTGAGTAATCTTACTCAACTTAGATTACTTTCCACAAAAGTGAATAATACAAGGTTTTCTCTCATCATTTTTCGGCCTTAGCTGCGCTTACAGGGAACACATAAAATCACGGTTGACCATTTTCCTTAATCTACAATAACAGAGGCGTGCAAGATTACATCCTTTCTCAAATAGCATTACCAAGGAATATTCTCAATTAATAAAGCACAACAGCTGCTCCCAACAGCCAAATTATGGAAAAAAAAGACACTAAAGACGGCTCGGAAAGAGACAAAGTTAATTCAACAAATAAACCGGTGAAGAAAAGTAGATCCACTGGGACAAATCAATCAGAAGCTCCAGAAAGACAGCCAAGTAATCTGAGTCAACTTTGATTCTTTTCCACAAAAGTGAAGGAAAAATACACGATTCCTAATTTACAAGATTTTCTCTCATCATTTATCAGCTTTGGCTGAGTTTACAGGGAACCCATAAAATCAAAGTTAACCATTTTCCTTGATTTACAATTACAGAGTCTGCAAGATTCATCCTTTCTCAATTGAAATCCCAGCATAACCAAAGGAGATTCTCAATTGATAGAACAACTACTCCCAACACGCCCATATAGCGCAAAAATAGACACTAAAGACGGTTCAGCCAATTCAAAATCAATTCAAATGAACCGGTAAATTTGACTTTCATAATTTTGTTCTAAAAGAAAGAAGACCAGATCAACTATTACACAACTTCAGATCACATCAACAATTTAAAAAGAATTACATAGATGGGAGGAAAACTACTCGATTTACAAAATCCATTATCATTTCCGAAGACGAATGCACACATAAATTACTGAAACTCGCATACCTGGCGAACCATTTTGTGTTTTAGAATCTTGTCCTTGTCAAGAATCTTGATGGCCACATTCTCTCCGGTCTCGACATTCCGAGCAAGCTTTACCTTAGCGAAATTGCCCTCACCCAGTGTTCGACCCAGCTCGAACTTTCCCACGCGAGTTTTGCCGCTAGAAGTTCCGGTACGAGACGACATTTTTACTTCCCTTCCCCTGAAACTGCCCTTTGGATCTCTATCTGCTAAAATGGCTTCACTGCCTCTCTACAGCTTCCCCAAAAACTATCAAGACCTCTTCTTCTTGCATGGCTGCCACACCTGGGACTTTGTCACCTTCATGTTCTCTTCCTTTCCGTGAAGCACCCAAACAAGAAACAAAATCCGCCCCTGATTCTTCAGGGACAATAAAATGGAAGAAACCAATCCAAATAATCTTAACCTTCACACTTAAAGTAGAAACAGGTCGGGAAATCGCCCACGGTTCGATCAAAGATAGCACCCATGAATTCGGACGGATCAACGGAGGAGAAACTCTGAGGAGATCAAAAGGAGAACTTTGAATCAAAGAAGCGAATCGAATAAATTATTTTCCCTTCCGAATGAGATATAAATTGAATGTTGGACTGGCAGAAATCTGAAGGCATCTAGCACGGACAATGGAATGCGACATCAATTGGCATGGATGGTTGAGAGCACAACGAAGAGAATCTCGAGATTAAAAAAAGCGCGCTATGATTAGAGGAACATGCCTGTGATTTCCGTAGTTGTGTAGAAAGAGAAGGCGTATACAGACAAAAATGGTCTTCTCGTGAACAAACACAACAGTTCCGGGTTCCCCTCTTTTTTTTGCTTTTGATCAATTCATATACTAGTATTTTTTTTATTTGAAATGAAACTAATTCTGAATTTAACTGAAAAAGGGCCATATTCAAAAAATAAATAAATAAATAAAATAGGGCAGTTCAAGCCATCCCAGTTTATTTATTACCTGTATTAATGTATAATATTAACATATATAGTCTTTTTTTTATCTTTTTATCCCAAAGAAAATGGGAGGTAATATGTTCACTCCATTATGGATAAAATACGTCTGAATATTGGTTTTCTCTATTTCTTTTTTATGTGAACAACTTTTTTGACGGTTGAGATGCGACGAGATCCGAAGCTATAGAGAACTATATTGGAATAAACTAGAGAACGTTGACTATACAGTTATCGAACACATACAAAAATATCATAACTTCCTAGAACTAAAGACAATTTATCAACTTTTCCTTCTCAAATTATGGAAAACTTCTCTGTATACAACATTGGGTTTAGGTGCAAAAATGCCCATTGAATATTTCGAAATGTGCATCTGGCACCAATGATTATCGTTTGGCTCAAAATTGCCTATTTACTATGTAAAAAGGGTCAAAAATACCATGGCCGTCATACCCGTTAAATTTTGAAATGTGGGGCCCACTATTCTGTCCACACTTGCATTAAAGCCTGTCCACATCTGCATTGACCGTTTGTATGTGACAGGTGAGTTAATTCGAATAATGAAGCATGAATGCCTATTACGATATAAATGACCTTCCTCATAGTAATTATTTCTTAAACATCGGAAACCAGATTCATGAACCTATACATGTCAATCCTTATTTCCACTTTTTTATTACTTCATTGCTCTCTAATAGCGAAATGACACTAACGCACACATCTTTTCACTAAAAGCAATTAAAGTAAATGGTTACATGGTTTTTGCATCAGAAATAGGTTAAGCGAGGCAAATCATATTAGTTTTTTTGTTACATTAAATCATATTAGATTTATAGCATATTCAATTGTTAACAGAATTTTATCATAATCAAACAGGAACTTATGTACCACTATAGAATTTAATCATAATCAAACCTATTGTAATAGCAACTGCATAAACATAGTAAATGATAGCAAATGCATCTGAGGCTAATATTGTGATACTAAATTTCTGTTGACTGTATAAACATCACATAGAAATATTGATAAACTGTTCCACATATATACACATGAACAAAAACAACCCATCTGACCTTATGCCAGGAATCAGTTCCAAAAAAAGTCAAAAAAAAAAAAAACAAATACCAAAGCCTCAAGGACCCTCAATCTCACAATGCCTCACACCAGCAAGAAGGTGATTCCTTACTAGGATAATGTCATTGAATGTGGGATTCCAATACACCTTCGTAGTAGAAAAATGGTTCACCATCAACACTTCATCTGCCACATGCACAAAACAAAAATTACTGTTTGAAAAAAGTAACCATTAATCAACAAACAGAAACAACCTGAACACTCAGCACATACCTCCCTCCTTCTTCACAAGGCCAAACTGAACAATAACCACCAACCTCTTTATATTGTTGTACCTCTGGAAATCATACCATGCCTAAACTGCGCTCTCACTAAGGAGCTCAACCGTCATACTTAGGAGTAACACCCATGAGCCTAGATCCATGCTCAGGAGCAATAGCAACAAACTCCCTTACATATGTGGTTGGAAGTACCATGATATGGTGCTTCTTGTGAATCCCCTCACCACCAGTTTAGACAAGTATATTCTTCACATAGAAAATCTTTCCCTCCACTAGGACATTCCAGAATCGGTCAATGATGTAATCCCCAGCCAGCCTCATGAGCATTCGGTTCCCTTGTGTTCATGGAAGTCACAAAAAATTTAATAAAATAATGAAAGTGCATTCCATAAAAAGGAAATATACTACCTGGTCATTGAAGATGATCATATCAACACACAATACCTCCTTCGAGTAGCTAGATTGGTTCTGATGAAAATCAACGTCAATAGTAGGGTATATGTGATCAACTCTAACTAGAACTCTCTACTTCATATGATCAAGAGAGATTCCATGAAGCCTTTTTGCGGGAGACGGCATAATGAAGACACAACAGGAGTAACAGAGAATAGCGAGGACAAAGGGATAGTGGTTATGGAGACAATGAAGCAGTCATATAAATGGAAGACAATAAGCATTTATATTGAACCACCAGCCCCAACCACTACATTAATTGTTCCGTCGTTCAAAATGCATGGAAAAAAGTTAACCATTCAATGCAAGCGGAATACAAAGTGAAAGGAAGTACCTGAAAGGACGAATGTATCTTCTGCCAAAGCATATGAACATAGGGCAAAAAAATCGAAACCACACCCAGCTGAAAGGATGAATGTATCTTCTTCCTATATTGGAAATATCAAGGAAAACAGCTCGAGCAAAAGAGGAATGAATGCGGAAGTAGCACGTGTGACGCTTTGTCTTCAAGAGGGAATGAATTTGAATGAAGGAGATGAACCATGCACAGCTTCTGAAAGGCCAGATAAAGGGAAGGATATGAGATGTAATAAATGGACGTCAGGTTCCAATTCATAAATTAAATAGCACAAATGAAGCGAGGAAGCTGAAAAAATAGCAATCAAATCGTAACTGTTCAATTGAATAGGAAAAGTAGAGACAAAACGAAAAGGTGCTCTTACCAGTTCGATTGGCTTGCGATTTTGCTATTATATGTTTAGTAGATAACTTTTATTTAATGAACTATTTTTTAATATTTATAAATTGGTTATTTAATTTCGGGTAAATGGTTAAATTCATTTCGGAAGTTTCCACCTAGGGACGTTGGATATTCGGAAGTTTTTTTTTTTACTCAATTTTACCCCAGAAGTTTCCAAAACGTATTAGTTTTACTCTGACCGTTAGTCAACATTAACTTTAACTGTTAACTAATATGTAACGCTCTATATTTAGTGCCACGTGGCGATAGGAGGCTTATTAAAATGTCACATATAAGTTAATAATTAAAGTTAATGTTAACTAATGGTCAGGGTAAAATTGATACGTTTTGAAAACTTCAAAATAAAATTGAATAAAAAAAAACTTCCGGATACCCAACACTTTTCTTGAGGTGAATTTATACATTTACCTTTTATTTTTTTTTTGAGTAGGATGTAATCGCTGCCTCAGGGTATCCCAGCACAAAGTGCCAGACTAATCCCAGGTGCCTCGTAAGGAATCGAGCCCAAGACCTGGCGGGTACGCGGCGCCTTGCTTTCCCCTTGTCAACCAGTCGGACCCGACCCTCGCACAGGCACCTTTTAATTTTTTTCATAATGTATGTTGCATTGCCGTTTTTATTCCATTGAGTCCTTCGAGCTCAACATACTTCTCCCGCCGCTGGCACTCAGCTCGCCGTCGCGTCTCACCATCACGTTCGCATTCACTCTCAACCTCTCTTCCGTTCTCGCAGTCTCATCTGACTGACGTTCTCAGCGCCGTTTTTGCCCTTTAGCTCCTCAGGTTCGATTCTAGTTCCCTCTATTTAAGCCTATTCCTTCATTCCGTTGGGGTATACTTATTAAATCTTAGCCTTTTTCTTTGTTTTTTTACTTTAAGAAATGGTAATTAGAGTAAGAGGATGAGACAAAGGTGCGTGCTTTATAATGTTCTGCCAAGTACGAATCGAACAGAATATCAAAATGCGTAACCGCTTTTTTCTTGGCCCATCGAGGAAAATTCTAACCTTGAGAATATTTGATCATCAAATTGAGTTATTGGTATATACGTGTAGGAAGGAATAAGCAGATTTCATGTCATCTGAACAGAAAAAAGTAATTAAACAGAATTGGATATTGAATAAATGCCATTAGTTAATCATTAATGTAATGTAGACATATATGTTGTTGTTGTTGTAGTTATCATTAAACGCGGTTCTTTTAACTTACCTAGAAGGACCTGCATGTAAATGCATATGAATGATGTGAGGCAAAATGGGCGGTTAAGAATCTCCTGAGTGATGGGAAAAGCTATTAACTTTGCCCAACATACATGTTTTTCCTTTCTAAAATGAAAGAAACAAAAGAACAAATTGATACACCATGTTAAAGAATTGCTGCAATCGCACAAATGAGAGATAATCCTGTACAAGTCAAAGCAAAGTGAAGGAACTGAACACAAGAAATGATGCAGTAGCAAATGTAACTTATTAAGGGCAACCCATTTTGAGTGTTTAATGCTGTCCTTCCTTAATGCTTCGTTGATGTTATCTTACTACGTGATCGCACTTGTCGTCGTGAGTGCTTCAAATTAATTAATTAAATTAACTTTAATGTAATACTGGTGGTTAATTTAGGTCGTTTCCCCAGAATCAAGTTGGTTTTATAAAAATTCTTAATTAGTCAGGTGATTGGATAGTGAAAAATAAAAGAAGATTGATTAAATCAAATTAAATAAAAAATTATGAGAATAAAACGAAAATTACAATTAAAAGAGTGAAAACTCATACCAAGGATCGATGCGTGGCTATCATGGTCCAAAAAGATAGGTGAAGTGTATAAAGAGTGCTAAGTTAAAATATAAACCCTAGATGAACATCATAAGTTATAATAATTAAATCAATACTCATACCTAAGATCCTAGCATATAAATATTCATTATTTAATTATTTAACAATTACTTAACGTGTGAATCCAATTTATAAATATAATTTGGCCTCTTAAAATAGGTAATCAAACGAGAACCTTAAAATCATGATCAACCATGAAACCCTAATTATAAACATAAATAAAGAACAAAAGAGAATCATGTGAGACAACAAAATGTATAAAAATTAAAAACTCAAATAATAATATGAATCCACAAATTAATCAAAAACGTTATGCAAAAAGTTGAATTCCTAGAATTAGGAAATATAAAAATTTACATATGAAAAGATTAAATCTCTTAAAAATACAACTCCTAAATAATGAAATTGGGATTCAAGCCACTACATCTTTCCTCAAGAATCAAAGAAAATTAGCCACTCATGTGGCTCAAATACACCATATTAATAATAGAAAATAATAGAAGGAAGTAGATGAATAAGGAATGAGGTGCCCCAGGTAGATACTTGTGAGATGTGTTATGTATGACTGAGGTCTCTCTTCAATGGCTCATGGAGGACTCCTTTTATAGATGTGAAAGGCATCCTATTGATATTTATAGATAGAGATAAGGATATCTTCTTTCATATTTTATTTGAATTGTATATCTCTTCTCCAATATCTCTTATAATTTCTTCATAAATAATGTTTTTCTTTGCTTAATGATTGGATGATTTGTTGATTTGAATTGATCTTCAGATATATAAAATAAGTTGTGATCCTCAAATGGCTTGATTGCTCCAAAAAGATAGCTATTCCATGATATAATTTAATCCTTTAACTAGATATAATCTAATTGGATATATTATATCACCCTTTTAATTAAAAAAAGGTTGTAATCTTGGAAATTCCCAATTTTCCATTAATGAAAGATGATGCCTCTCATATGCCTTTATCTTTAGCCGTAGCCTACAAACTCATTTTAAAATATTCTTGAAATTAAAGCAAAAAAATACCTTGGATCAGTTTAATAAAGAGGAATTATAAAACAATAGATATTTTGGCTCTTTTATCACTTATTTAATTTAATTTATCTTCATGCAAGATTTAGATAAATATTTAAATTAAATCTTATAATTATAATAAAATCCCCAAAATAGATATAAAAATATATAATAAATTAGGATTCATCCTAAGCCATAGGTACTGGTTTCAAAATTGAGGACAAAAGAACCTTTTTCCCTTTCTTATATTTATATTGTTGATTTTTTTTTTTTTC
>QFDD01006932.1:0-14769 GCA_006871305.1 Vachellia collinsii
AAATTACTAGAATTTCCAAGCTATTTTTCTATCTTCTGGAATCAGATATTTTAGGCCTCTAAATGCATCAAACAATTATATTTGACTAATTATTCATTAAATAGTCAAATATTAAATAACCTTTAAGATTCCCGTAAAGGTTATTTTTGTCATTTTAACTTAAACCAAGCCTCAATTACTGATCAGTGAATTTTTCTCTATCTTTTGGGGCTCTGAATAATTTTCTGATATCTTGGTCAAACTTTGACCAAAATACCCTTTGACTTTTTCAAATTTGCCAAAATGCCATTACTTTTCCAAATTGACCGTTTTACCCTTACTTTTTCTACATTTTGGAAAAATGACATTTTCACCCCTCTTTTTATTTATACTTCCACATTTACTCCTTTCTTTCACTCTCTAGACCCTTAATATCTCTGTAGCGACTTGTTTAGCCTTCATTTTTAATTACAGAAATTGAGGATATTACAATATCAAGTGGTTAAGTTAAGGTCTCTAATGAGTAATAAAGCTAAAGATGAAAGGTGTTACATTTGTTGGTATCAGAGTGCGGTTCGAGCTAGATAGAACTACTATGTGTTTGATTGCCTGTGTGGTTGTGATTTGTTTGTATTGGATCCACTTTGCATTGATTCCTAGGGGATATTGATCAGACCCGGTTTTGTACCATAATGCACCAAAATAATGTAGTATAGTGGGCAACTTATCGTTCTTCTCTTGGAGCAGTTTATTGGTTATCCTAGTCTAAATTGATTATCAATAACATGTTGAACTTGGGTATGAAAAGGGGGTTTTGGTTTATGGAAACTATGGTGCAATAACAAAACAATGCAAGAAGTAAATCTTTTTGGTATTTTGCTTTAACGATGAATGGTTGAATCAAAGTGAATGTATGAAGAGATAGGCCCTTGGTGATGGGAACTCGGCTGTCATCGCTCTCAAAATGATATGGAAGTTTATAACTCTTTAAGTCTAGATAAAAACCCCAACCAATCACTTAAGTCCAATGCTTTAATTAATGAAAACTCACTTGGATCCAAGTTAATTACCACCTCTTAAAGCATTGTTTAAAACAACTTAGAGTCTAATTGAATGGATGATGCAAATGCTCCAGTGATTATAAATCAACAACCAAAGAATCCAAGCACACACATTAACTATCAACAATCATTGACAATTAATTGAACACAATGGATTAATCACAACGGCAATGCATATATGTAATTCAGCATAAACACATCATCCAATCCAAATATATAGTCCAATCACAAAATCACAAATCTATAATCTTGGTTTACATGGTAGTAAAAATTCCTAAATCTAGAAATAACCAACACAAGTTCAAACATAGATTAAGACTAAGAAAAACTTCCCTAGTGTGTGCCCATGAACTCAAGCTTTATTCTCCTTCACCAAGAGGCTAAGGGTTTAGCCTCTCATTCCCTTAGAAATGTAGCTACAACCACAGGTGCTTTCTGTCATGAGAGGAGTGAAAATGGGGATGGAAATGTCCTGAAAATTTAGGTCGCGACCTATTAGTGGCAGAGGGCTCCTTTGATTATTATTAGCTCTTGATGAACTTGTGGCTCCTTCTATACTCCATCTTGGGTCTTCAAATCTCCTCCAAATGCCTACAAACAAAGGTACAGAGCTTTGTAAAACTTAAACAAATTAAAGATCAAGGCAGTCACAGTTTGGATGAGATAAATGACCCATTTTTACCCTTAACTCAGTACAATGCAATGCATGAATCAATATAATCAATAATGGTATAAATGCATGCAAAATGAGGGTAAATGTGTTACAAAACACCATAAAACACTCAAGAAAACCATGTAAATATTGGGTTCTATCACTCCCCCACACTTAAACCTTTGTACTCCTGGACAAAGACTCGAATCATTCCAAAGAAAATACATGGACTATCGAGGAAGTCAGCATGCTTAATAATGAATTCAAAACCAAATCAACCCTCATCCTCTAGGAAAACAATAATGATAAAAGAGTAATGCCAAATAATTAGTTGCAAAATACAATTGATTCTAAATGCATGAACATCAGAGATTCACTCACGGGATATATATGTTAACTCACTATCTCTCCTCATTGGGGTTCTTCTCACTCAAGATTCAAGTAGAAAACATCCTACGATAAGCTTGTAATGGTTCTACTATCTCCACTAAGAATGCGATGATGTGCTGAATCAAAAGGGCTTTAAGGGTTGTAATGTTGGATGAAGGCTGAATGAAATGAATCACATAATGAAATAGGACAAGTACCAATATCCAATATCAATTTCCAACTAGCCTTTCGACGTGATTCTTGAAGCGCGAGACTTTAATCTCTAAACCACCAAGGAGTTAGCCTTATTAAAAAGATTGAGAATTCTATGGATCCATTATTGTATATGCATATTCCCGTTTTTTTTTCTTTTCTCTTTTTTTCTTTTTCTTTTTTCAATTTGGCACTCCCAACCCAAGAGAATAAAGTACATCCTATCATTATAGTAGCAATAATGTAGTTGGAATACGAACAAACCAACATGTTTTGGTACTTGCAATCGAGAAAGGCTCAAGGGGGTGAACAACGATTTAAATTGAGTAGCTTGCGTTTAGGGTTTAGAAATGAATGCCTTTATCCTATCCAACATACCAATGCACATGAAGCTTTGACAAAGAACCATAACATGTTCTAGAGAATGCAAACTACCTGAATAATCACTCAATATAAGGAATTCAGACTCAAAGATATCCTTCCAACAAGGGTTTATATCTCCATTGTTCATACATGAAGTTTCAATTAACATGCACTATTCATAAGGCATTGGAACACGTATCATAAAAGTAGACCTTTGGATGATGATTGAAAATGGTCAAGAAAATCATTAAAGAACATACAAGAATCCTAAAAGTACTTGTAAAATCTTAAAGAAAATAATTTTCAAAGGCCAAAATTTCAAAAATTTAAGGTGGGAATGGTTTCCTTGGTTTGATGCATTGAAGTTGAATTGAAAAGGCCAAGAAAGTGCTTGAAAACAATGCAAAGGTAACCAAAAAGAGTGTTTCCATACAGCAATGCTTAAAGCAAGAAGAAAAAAAATACTCAAATGCAAAGATTCAATTTAATGTCGCGACATTTGGTATAAATATCACGACCAAAATTGTACCGAGAGCAAGCACAGGCATCAGAGGAATCCATGTCATGACATTTATCCCCTATAAGTTACCAAATTGAAAAATTTTTCAAAGCCTGACAACTTAAGTATGCAAAATCTCTTCAATATGCATCAACACTTAAAAATTCATCCAATGTACAGCAATTCATCACCCAGAAAAATTGCACCCAATGCTGAAGATTGATGATGAAAGATTGAATTCAAAAGATTTTCAAAACAAAATGAGTGGAGCACATCACAAATATAAGTCCTCCCCCACACTTAAACAATGCATTGTCCTCAATGCATGATATAACAATGAAACACAAGTAAGGGGAAAGGTGTGAGAGAGCAACTAAGCCCAATAGGGGAGAAAACAAAACAAAGCTAGCTTTTACTAATGGATTTAGTCTCCCCCACACTTATCTTGTTCATCAACAAAATAAGCTCAACAAATTATATGAAAGTAAGACGAAGATAAGTAAGGAAAGAGACAACCTTTCGCTTAAATCTCCGTAGACTCTTGTAGGAGAAGTTCTCATCCCGGATGAGGAACATACATTTCTTCATTACAACTTCTCCCACAATGGACGTTCTTGGAGGTGACTTTGGATCAATAGGTAAAGGCTCCAAAATATAGGGCTTGTGGTCACAGCCTTGTCCAGTGTGATTCTGCAAAACAAACATTGGACTAATAGCAGTATCCAATCCAAGAATGCAGATATGGAGAGATCTAGAATAAAGTAAGGATATCTTAGGAACAAAACTCTTCAAGTATGAATCACAACAAAGAAAGTCAATTAGATTCCCATCAGTAGGAATCAAACAAACAGTTACATTTTTAAAATCCTCTTGTGCTTGTAAAAGAGTGGAGGAAGAAGAAAATTCAGTCAAATTATTATCCTAAACATTAGATGGTTCTAAATCAGGTGGTAGATCACAGGATAAAATTTGTTGTAATGATTCATTAGCATTCGCAGTCTTGTCATTTAAAATTATCGAATCATTCCTTATTGGATCAACCTCTACAATGTCCAGCTTATCACATTTTGCACATATAACCTCATCATCACGAGAACAAGGAAAATGCTCATTTAACTTAATATTGTCATCATGCATAACACTAGGAAAAGAAGCATTTTCATCACACAAGGAAGTATTGGAATTCCAAGTAACATTCCCAACTAAATTAGAACTAGAAGCATTCCAATGAGCATTGACAATTTCAAACATGTGAGGGGATTCAATTTCAATTTCTTCATCCACCTCACTATCACTCATTTCAATAGAAGCTTCAACAGATATATCAGTATCAAGAAAGGAGCAATATTACCTAGGATATGGGACGACTCCTCTGGAAGTTGGTAATGCACTTGTTGTACCTTAGCTCCTTGTATGGTTGTCTTGGGTGGAGGCATAGGATACTGGAAAATCTGCACATGTGAAGTGGTGATTGACTCTTGAGCTTGAACTCCTTGCTCCTTCTCTGGTAGGTTTGTAGGTCAAGGATTTCCATTTCCACCTTCTGTATGTACCCATGACATATGATCATAATATGCATTGAAGAACTCATCACTATCGGCCATCTCTTTAGAGTTTCCAGGTGTTCCTTGATTCATGAGTAACACAAGGTATTTCTCTTTGAGTGTGTCATACTTTCTTGTCAAGGTATTGGTTAGAACATCCAAGTCATGGGAAGGAAGAGGAATATCTAGGTCACTTGGTTGGGGTGTAGTAGAGTGAAGTGGAGGGAAGGGTTCAAGAGGTGGTTGAGGTTGGTGAAAAGTGGATTGGTAAGGATAGTCATATGGTGTGAATGAAGGGTCAAAGGGAGGTAAGTAGGATGGAGACGAAGGTTGTTGATATGGTTCATATTGTGGAGCAAGTGGATAGTCATATGGTGGGAATGATGGTTGAGGTTCAAAATATGCGTCAGAATATGGATTGTGTGATGGAGGCGGAGGTTCACTGTATGGAGTACAAGGTAAAAATGATAGTTCAAAGGATTGAAATGAAGGTTGATGGTAAGATTCATAGGGTGGATTGAGGAATGAACTACCACATTCTTGACCAAGTGCATATTCCTTCTTACCGAATACAGAAGCTTGAAGGAAATCTAGCTCACGATGTATGATTTTAGAGTTTTGATCCATAACTTCTACAAAAATTGAGATTTTAAAGAAGAAATTGATAAATCAAGTTCTAAAAGTTAAACGCAATCAATTCTCAATGATTCTCATTGATCTTCAGGTGTACAAAGTGTTATACACTCTCAAGGTATGTGTAAAAAATCAAATATATACAAGCAGCAACAAGTTTGGACACTTAGAAAGATTTTTTGATGAAAAAGTACACTCAGGTCGCAACTTTGTATGTCCAAGTTGTGACTTTAAATGTACCAAGAGTAAATTTAAAAATGGGGACACTTATAAAACAAATTTAGATGAAAAGTACACTCCAGTCGCAAAGTGGAAGGACTAGGTCACGACTTGAAATGTACCAAGAGCAATCCTGGAACTAGAGGTTGAAATAGTGACTTGAAATTCTTCAAGTTGGGACCTCAAAACTTAGGTTGCGACCTAATACTCCTAGGTCGTGACCTAAAATCTCAGGTTACGACCTGGAATTTCAGGTTGAGACCTAAAGGTCACAGAGTGTTGCTCTCACGAAAATTCACCAAGTTACTCAACCAAATGCTTCCCAAATGATACAAAACATTCAAATCTTTTAGGCAAATGGCTAAACACTTATGATCAAGTTAGAAATATGCAAAATGCAAATACAAAAGTATGATAGAAAATCAAGATATTTGTTTGTATTTTCGCAAAATTTGTATGTTATGCAATGTCAAAATTGAAAGCTAAATCTAAACTCTACGAGAATCAACCTAAGTCAACAATGGTGATAATAACCAATTACTAGGGAACCAATTACTTGGCTCCCCGAAAATGGCACCATTGATCGGACCAGGTCGCGATCAGATTTATTTCATGGGACCTATTCCACCTTCTCACAGTTACACTTATATTCTCCTCTCTGTAGATTACCTGTCTATGTGGGTAGAGGCCATCGCAACTAGGAAAGATGATGCACCCATGGTCGCCAAATTTTTGAAGTCCACTAACTTCAGTAGATTTGGTGTACTTAAGGTCTTGATTAGCAACTAGGGCACTCATTTCTGCAACAAGCTTCTTAATAACTTGTTCGCAAAATATAGGGTATCCCACAAATATCTCTAGCACCCACAAACCAATGGCTTGGTGATAGAACCCAATATTTACATGGTTTTCTTGAGTGTTTTATGGTGTTTTGTAACAGCTTTATCCTTATTTTGCATGCATTTATACCATTATTAATTATATTGATTCATGCATTGCATTGTGTTTAGTTAAGGGTAAAAATGGGTCATTTATCTCATCCAAACTGTGAATGCCTTTATTTTTAATTCATTTAGCTTCTCAAAGCTCTTTGCCTTTATTTGTAGGCATTTGGAGGAGATTTAAAGACTCAAGATGGAGCATTGAAGGAGCCACAAGTCTATTTAAAGCCAAAAATGACCTTGAAAGTGCCTCTGTGTCCCCAGGTTGTGACCTCAATTCTCAAGTTGCGACCTGAATTTCCTAAGTCATGACCTGAAGTTCCCAGGTCACAACCTGAAGTTCTCAGGTTGAGACCTCAAGTTCTCAGGTTGAGACCTGGAGGTATTTTCAGCAAAACTGAGCTCTCTGGATGTTCCAGGTTGCGACTTTACTTACCCATGTCATGAACTAAGCCCATATAAGTGAAACCATGCATTTTGGATTAGAGTAGAGCCTCCAGCCATGCTCTCTCAAGCTCCCAACTTCTCCCTTCATTCATCTTCCATTTTCCATCATTTTTCCATCTTCTTCCACCATTCCAAACCGATTAAACCTTCCCCATCACCTTCTTCACATTTCAATCCCCATTTTCACTCCTCTCATGGCAGAAAGTACCTGTTGTTGCAGCTGCATTTCTAGAGCAATGAGAGGCTAAACCCTAAGCCTCTTGTTTAAGGAGAATAAAGCTTGAGTTCATGTGCACATTAGGGGAGTTTTTCTTAGTCTTAATCTATGTTTCAACTTGTGTTGGTTATTTCTAGATTTAGGAATTTTTACTACCATGTAATGAAGATTACAGATTTGTGATTTTGTGATTGGATTATGTATTTGGATTGGATGATGTGTATATGCTGAATTACATATATGCATTGCAGTTGTGATTCATCCATTGTGTTCAATTAATTTTCAATGATTGTTGATAGTTAATGTGTGTGCTTGGATTCTTTGGTTGTTGATTTATAATCATTGAAGCATGAGCACCATTTATCCTTTTACATTCTGAGTAGCATTTAACAATGTTTTAAGGAATGTTCATTAACTTGGATTCAAGTAAATTGCATTAATTAAACAATTTGACCTAAGTGATTACTTAGGGTTTCTTAATTGGACTTAGAAGGATTAAACTCTCGTATTTAAGTTAGAGCAAGGAAAGCTAAGCTCTCATCACTAAGAGTCTATTCGTTATATTTCCCTTAATCCAAAGTACTCTTTCAATTGTTAAAAAGACCAAAAAATATTTGATTACACTTGTTTTGCATTACAGTTTCCTGTTACTAAATCAAAAACCCCCTTTTCTTACCCAATTTTAACATGTTTTCAGTAACCAATTTAGTATAGGATAATCAATAAACCGCTACTTGAGAAGAACAATTGGTTGCCCACTTACTACATTACTTTTGCAGCAATCATTTGTATCAAACCAAAAGGCGACAAAACCGTGTCCAATCACTTGCCCGAAGTATCGAATCAAGAGATTAAGCGCATTTTGGAACGGACTGTCAAGCCTTCCAATAAGGATTGGAGTTTGAGATTGGATGAAGCCTTCTGGGCCTATTGCATGGCATTTAAAACCCCAATCGGTAGTCACCTTATAGGGTTATCTATGGGAAATCCTGTCACATTCCGATTGAGCTTGAGCATAGGTCCTACGGGGCTGTAAAGAGCTGCAATGCTAACTTGGAGGAGGACGGATGGAATCATCTCCTTCAAATTCAAGAGCTAGAGGAAATGTGATTGGATGCTTACCAAAGCTCAGATACATACGAGCAGAAAACCAAGTTCATCCACAACTACAACATCCTGAGGAAGCATTTCAGAGAGGGAGATAGAGTGCTAAGGTACCAAGCCCGCTTCAAGTTCAAAAAGGGCAAGTTTAAGACAAGCTGCGATGGACCTTACACGATAGTTAAGATACACAATTTTGGAATGGTAGAGCTGAGGGAAGAGACCTCGAACAAGATCTTCCAATACAACGGTCATCTTCTCAAGCTCTATTCAAAGCCCACTGAACCAAATTGAGGCCAGGTCATCCCTTTCCTTCCTCTTTTACTTTTCACATGTCTTCCATCTTTATCACATTATTTTGCATGTGATTGTACTTGAGTTTTGAAAGGGACGTACCAGCACAGTAGGATTTTACTTTCTTTTATTTTTTTTGTTGTGTTCAATAAACTTCCTCAATTTTCTGTTGAGCTAATTATATTCTATCACCACCATACACTCAATTGCATTATTCTGTTTACCCATCTGGACACTTAGTGTCCACCACGTCAATACGAGTTGTAATGAGGACACTGCATTGAGTTGTGTAAAGGGGGAAGGTAAGTTACGAAAGGTTGTTGTACCTTATTAGCTAGGTCGTGCTATGTGTGAAGTTTTCTTAATCTTCCATTGTTTGAATCTGAGTTTGTGTATTGAATTGCATAGGCATAGTGATGGTTTTCTGGGTTAGATTGCTTCACTAAGCATTTTGGGCCAGCATGAGTTGTTTGGGAATTTGTTAGGGGGCTGATCAGGATTTAGAAAAGCAAAAGTGCCTCTCTGGATTTTAGGTTGTGACCTAACACTTTCAAGTCTTGACCTTAAGAGCTACCATGGATGAGCTCTCTGTGCCTATTAAGTCGCGACTTTATCATTTTAGTCGTGAACTAAGGCTCTGGGCCCTTTTTTTCCCTTTCTTATTAGTTACGGCCTAGATTATCATAAGTCACAACTTGAGGCTTTGAGCCCCTTTTTTCCCCTTCTTATAGGTCATGACCTAGAGTCCTATAAGTCGCGACTTGAAGCTATATTTCAAAAACCCTTAGGCATTCAAATCATAAACCATTTGCACGACTCTTCACTCCTCTACAACCATCATGACTTCTCTATTCCCTACTCTTCAAGCGCTGCAACTCTTTTCCTTCCATCAGCCATAACTACTCATTCCCTAAGAGTGCACCTCTCCTTTACTGATCCTCTCTATAAATACTCCTCTTCCCCCCTCCCAATTACCTGGGTGCCTCCTCCAATTCTCCCTTTCCTTTACATTCTTGCCGCAACTTCTTCTCCACTCTCTCAAGGTATTCTTTTCTTTTCTTTTGCTATTTGTAGATAGGTTAGTTGTTTTTCCTCTTAGGTTTAGATTTGATGTTATTAGGATGAGGGTTTGCTACCAATGTTACTATGATTATTGGTTGAATTTCATTTTCAAAAACTCCATTGCTGTGTTGAAACTAGTTTTGCTCTGAACTGTTGCTGTGAAACAGTTTTAAATGGTTTAGGATCCAATTTTTGAAGTTTCTGGGCTTTAGGTCATGACTTACTTACACAGGTCGTGACCTAAAATGCTGATTTTTTGAAGAACTGCTATCGGTACAATTCAAATCGCAACCAATGTTCAATTAAGTTGCGACCTGGATTACCAGAAGGAGTTTTTACCTGTTTTCATAGACAAACTCAATTTCCTACCAAGTTTTCAATCGCTTAAGTCATTAATTGAGTAGCATCAGTTCAAGGATTGGGGTGGATAGTTTCCATAAGTTAGTTTTAGCATTTTCTCTTCCATCTCTTACTTTAGGTTTTTTCAGTTTTGCTTTGTTTCTTCTGTTCGGCCCTCCTTAAGGAAAAATGGTGCGCACCAGGAACTTGCATGTTGAGAGTAAGCCTAATGAAAAGCCCCCAGTCCATCTGTCAAGGGCTGAAGTAGTGAAGAAGTTTGGTAATAGGGGAGCAGTCCAAGAGTATTACTTCCCAAAGACTTGCCAGTTCGAGTTCTATTAGAAAGTAGTTGACTTGGGACTTGGTGAACTCATGAAGAAAATAAGTATGGTTATAGTAAAATAACATGACCATTGATAAAAAAAAAGAAGGAAAAGAAAAGGGGGCAATCCAAATAATTCTTCATAGAGCTTCATTTGACAATTAGATGTTACTCTTGAGTCATTGATTGATAGCATACATACACATGACACTCATTCCTTTATTTCATCCATCCCATGTGGCCTATCTCCATCATTACAATCCATAAAGACCTCTTGATTCATTGTATTGATGCATAAATAGTGGAGATTTTAGAACTATTACAAGCTTATGGTAGGATGTCTTCTATTTGAATTTTGAGTGAAAAGAACCGCAATGAGGAGAGATAATGAATTAGTACTTGTGTTCCCTCAGCTAATCTCTATTGCTCATGCATTTAGAATCCATAGTGCTTTGTAGCTAATTATTTGGCATTGTTCATGTTATTATTTTTGCTTTCCTAAAGGATGAGGTTTGATTTGGTTCTGGATTTATTATAGAGCATGCTGATTTCCTCAATTGTGCTTGTATGTTTCTGGGAATGATTCAAGTCTTTGTCCAGGAGTACAAAGGTTTAAGTTTGGGGAGTGATTGATACCAATATTTACATAGTTTTCCTACCTACTTTTGGGCATTATGTGACACTTTTTACCCTGTTTTGCATGCATATATGCCTCTTTTGTCTATGTCAATCTGTGCATTGGAAATTTACTGATACAAGGGGAAAAAGGAGTGAATCATCTCATTCAACTGTGCATGCCTTTGAATTTTAGTGTTTGATTCTTTAACAAGGCTCTTTGCTTTTATTGCAGGCATGTGGAGGAGATCTTCAAGCCCAAGGATGAGTTTGGAAGGAGCTACAATTCCTTGGAAGGAAGGAATGCAAGTAGGAGGTGCCACTGTGCCTTTTGAGTCGCAACTATACCTAATATGTCGCGACTTGGAGGTAATCCCAGAGGTTGTGTTGATCTATCAGGTTGTGACCAAACATATTAATGTTGCGACATACACTTGTTAAAGTCGCGACCTACAGAATGTGTGGTCACGACCTCATAGTATGTGGTCACGACCTTTTAGATTAGGTCAGCAGCCTCCTATACCTAAGGAAGAGCCACCATGAAAAGAGGAGTCCATTCTTCAAATTTGCAAGACTTGGAGCCAGCCTCTTTCTCTCTGAAGCAACCAGCAAGTTCCATTCATTCCCTTCCATTTCTACACCATTTTCCACCACTCCAAACCCATCAATCCACTTCCAACACTCTTTTCTGCACATTTCCACACTCATCATCATCCCTCTCATGGCAAAAAGTCTCTAGAGTATTTGCTGCGTTTCTAGAGCTATGAGAGGCTAAAACCTTAGCCTCTTGGTGATGGAGAACAAAGCCTAAGCTCTTGGATTCATTGGGGAGTATTTCTAGTTTAATCTTATGTTTGAACACTTGTAGAAATCTCTAGATTTAGGGATTTCCACTGCTATGTAAACTGTAATTACAGATTTGTAATCTTGTGTTTAAACTATGTATTTGGATTGGATGTTGTTTCATGTTGATTCGTATATATATTTCAGTTTTGATTCCTCGTGTTCATGTAATTGTCAATGATTGTTGGTAGTTATTTGTTCATTTGGTTTCTGTGGTTGTGATTGCAATCGATTGAGAACATGAGCATCATCCATTTATTTGCACTCTGAGTGGTCTTTATCAATGTTTTAAGAAGTGTTAATTAACTTGGATTCAAGTGAGTTTTCACTAATTAAATCATTGGATCTAAGCGATTGATTGGAGTTTTTCAATTAGACTCAAAGAGACTAAACTCCCATATCAAAGAGCAATGAAAGTTGAGTTTCCATTACCAAGAGCCTATCTTATCGCATATGCTTTTAATTCAAAATATATTTCCATCTTTTGAAAAGACCAAAAAGATTTACCTCTTGCATTTTCCTTTTTATTACATCATATCATGACAATTTAAAACCCTCAGTTTATACCTAGTTTAACATGTTTTTAATGGTCAATCTAGACTAGGAAAATCAATAAACCGCTCCTCGAGAAAAACGATAGGTTGCCCACTATACTACATTATTTTGGTGCGATCATCTTGTATCAATCGATAGGCTACACATCAGTTCGATCAAACATTATGTTGCAAATTCCGTGGTGAAATTATTTTTTCCAATAAATAAAAATATCACATGTCATTGCCAATGACCTTGCATCATTTAAGCACACAAATTTGTTTATATATTTAACACACGCATATAATACTATGAAAAACTAAAAAGAAATTAAATAATAATTTTAATTTTAGATGCATATCATCTTAAAAGAATTTTTATGTATATATTATAATTTTATTAATATAAATTAATTTTAAAGTTAAAATTAAATAAATTTTATATCTTGAATGACTTTTCATATAAATATAGTTTTAGACAATCACAAAAAAAATACTGTCAAAATATATAAATGACAAATCATACTGGAAGCATTAATTTGAGTTTTCAAAATGTTATAAATTTACTTATTTACTTTTTTTTTGTATATATGTAAATTTCTTATATTTCATTCGGAATTCCCTATACTGAAATTTCAATTCGTAATACTTGCCCTGCAAATGCGTTGGTAAGAAAACTCTCATTTTTGGAAGTTCCAGGGGGTTTTAATTTGCACATGTGAAAATTTCTTATGTTCTACCGGGCATTCTCTATACTTAAGCTATAATTCACTATACTTGACCTCTAAATGTGTTGATAAGAGGAGTCTCATTATTTTTGGTAAGTTCCAGGGGTCTTAATTCGCATATATGAAAATTTCAAAAAATGTCCTACTTGCATTAGTGTCATTTGGGTGGATAATGTGACAAGGCATTCTCCCTTTAAAAAAAAGGTAAAAATATGTATTCTTATTTTCGTTTTTGATATTACCGAATATGTTCATGGATAAAAGAGGAATGAAATGGAATAGTGGAGAAAATAAGTTATTTATCATTTCATTGATGCTCGAGAGTTTTAATGAGAGAACGAAGAAAGTTTTCCTTCAACATTAATTAGTAATAGAGGCAAAAATAAATTGGGTGATCTCCCACATAGTTTTCCTTGTTACAAACATATTTGGTGTTTGATTTCCTTCTATATTTCAAGGCTCTTGTTGTAGTTCAACAAATCAAATAAAATAAAACAAAAAAAATAATTCATTGCCTGCTTGGATAGAAAACAAAAATTGTACAATAGTCATGTGAAAGGGATCCAACTCCTAGTACTAATGTGAAATGTACACTCATTAAAGGGGGAAGGTAGAAAATACTCTGTGATATATGAAAGAGAGAATAATAATAAGGGTAATCTAAAGGAACATGCGTATATTGAATTAACAAAAAGTCGTATTCTCATGGGGAAAAAGGGTAAAGCACATTCTCATTATCTATTGATATATTTCAAAATTCTCTTTTAATATATATTCTTTTGATGTGATTATTATTTTGTCAATATGTAGATATATAGTTTGCAATTCATTTATAACTACTTATTTGGATTACCGGTCATAACTTAGTGAGATTTTGGGACTAGACCAATCTAAACCTTTTTAATCAAAAAATTAATTATCAATATGAAAATTGTAAACAATATTTCATCAAATAAATTCTTTAATTTGCAAAATAAAAATAGAGCATCATAAAAAAACCACTCTTGAAAGGCGGACTTTTAGGCCAAGTTAACCAAATTACTAAAATTATACACTCTTTTTGTTTTAAAAAAAAAGAATTTATATACTTTTACACCTTTTAAAACTTAATTGTGTCAAACGTTTATTGTGAAAATTTTCTTCTCAACATTGCATATTAACCACTAAAAAATTATTTCACATTTCTTTTTTATTTTTCTGGATAAAACATAACTTCATTTCACCAAGAGTAGGGTTTGTTTTTAGGGAGAGAAGTAATTTATCATATCTTGACCATTTTACTCATACCTCTTTTTAAATATACCAATTCTACCCATGATATTTAAACCTTTTTTTTTCCTCATATTCTGTTTTTTTTCTTACTTTTTCTCTCTCTCCTATTCTGGCTTCTTGTTCTTTTTTTTTTTCACAAAATGCATTTAGACTTTCATCCACTCCAAGTTGTTTTGTCTTTAATGAAATGGAATTACATGTCTCACACCACGGCAACAACATTTTTCTTTTTTAATTAGCCTAAATCTCTTAAAAAAAAGTCTGTCAGCTGTATCTTCATTTTTTTTAAAGAATTGCAAGTTTTTTATTAAAAAAAATCAAATTGCAATTTTTCTTAAAAACATTGAGCACCAGAATCCTTTTTATAATTGATTTTTTTAGAGATCAAGAGAAACAAATCCTTTTTATTCAATGTTTTCATAATTCACTCTACAAAAAAACATTACATTTTTGACGAAATTTTCTGTGACAAAATTAACCATGGAAAAATATCCCGTGGAAATTTCCAATGGAATTTTTCCGT
>QFDD01006933.1:0-13000 GCA_006871305.1 Vachellia collinsii
CTATTTAACTATTTATTTTGACTTGCGACCTAGTTAGCCTGACCTCATCTACTCATTTTAAGGTAAAGAAGGTCAACCCAAAATAAAGGGACCTAGTAGAAGAATATTTGGATCAAGAATGACACATCAAAACTCAACATAGATAAAAATAACATTTAACAAATTTTAATCTATATTGTTATTATCTTACTAAGTTAATTTCGAGCATTGTTAGCTCTAGTTGGCGGTAGCTCTTTTAAATAAGTTTTTTCATGTTTACGTAGAATCAAATTTAACATCTTATGATGGCCAAATCCCTCCCATTGCAACCAACTTTTCTTGGATGGATCTTCTTTTTAATTACAACAAAGTCTCTTATTTTATAAGAATATTCTTCATTGGAAAATAGTGACAGATTCAAACGATTACACAACATGGAAAAAGATCGTACCGTCACAGAACAAAAAAGAAGCAGTAATTCGGAGAAACAATAAATTAGTTTCATGATTAAAAAATAATTTGTGTCATTTTGGGTTTGGCATGTCTTGCTTCATATTTTCAATCCTCAACGTTAATCTTACTCTAATCGAGGCCCATCCTACTGTTTTTGGTTCTTTTATTCATAGACAAGAGTTGGGCCATATTGGGCCTATACACAGTTTCATTATCCATTTAAGAGTGCCTGTTGGCCCAAAATAAATGGGCCTTTGTTAACGAATTGATGGGGCGAGTAGCCCAATAATACTAAGAATGAGGAGTTCAAGCCCAGAGTCCCGTCAAAGATCTTAATTCATAATCACAAGTCCCAGAAAATTCTCGATTCAAGGACAGCAAAGGAATATCGGAATTGAAAACTCCAGAACCCGCGAAATTTGGTTCAGTTACTTGCTTTGTCTGGAAATTCCATAAACGGTGAAGAAGTCACCAGAACCCTCATCCAATTTATCTCCCTCTCTCTCCCTCTCTCTCAACAGCTTAGCAAGTTAGTATAAATACAACCTTCTGCTAATTGCATTGCTCAAGGAGAATACTACAACGTTGTGTTGTATTGACTTACTGCTATTTGAGCTCTTTGCCTTCGAATTTGCTTCGGGTACTGTATTCCGATGGCTGACGTTCATATGGGAGAATCAGAGACATTCGCATTCCAGGCTGAGATCAACCAACTTCTCAGCTTGATCATTAACACCTTCTACAGTAACAAGGAGATTTTCCTTCGTGAGATTATCAGCAATGCTTCTGATGTAAGCCCTCCTTCTTGCTTCCATATTCAATCCGATCATGATTTCTTTATGTTTTTAGAAGGAGAAGAGGACTTTGAAACGGCTTACGTTACTGATTTTGAGATTGGTTTCATGCAGGCACTGGACAAAATTCGATTCGAGAGCCTCACGGATAAGAGCAAGCTTGATGCTCAGCCTGAACTTTTCATCAGGATTGTTCCGGACAAAACCAATAAGACCCTCTCCATCACAGATAGTGGAGTTGGCATGACCAAAGCAGGTATATTTGTTACGTCACTTAATTCTTTCTTTCTTTCTTTTCCAACTATGATCAGTAGATTTAATGAGGTTAATCATTTACGTGTTTGGAAGATTTGGTGAATAATCTGGGGACTATCGCAAGATCTGGGACTAAAGAATTTATGGAAGCACTGCAGGCGGGGGCGGATGTGAGCATGATTGGCCAATTCGGTGTCGGGTTTTACTCTGCTTATCTTGTGGCCGAGAAGGTGATTGTCACGACCAAACATAACGACGATGAACAATATATTTGGGAGTCCCAAGCTGGTGGCTCCTTTACCGTTACAAGAGATGTCAATGGGGAACCTTTGGGCAGAGGAACCAAGATAACTCTCTTCCTTAAAGATGATCAGGTATCTTTTTTCTGTTCTTAACAAATGGATTTTGTCTATATTCTAAGGCCTAATTATGACAATTCTAATATTTGACTAAGTGCATTGTTTTTGTTTTGTGGGGCACGTGCGCAGTTGGAGTACCTGGAGGAGAGGAGAATAAAGGATCTGGTGAGGAAACACTCCGAATTCATTAGCTACCCCATCTATCTGTGGACGGAGAAGACAACTGAGAAAGAGGTGAGTGATGACGAAGAAGAAGAAACCAAGAAGGAAGAGGAAGGCAATGTGGAGGATGTGGATGAGGATAAAGAAAAGAAGCCTAAAAAGAAGAAAGTGAAAGAAGTGACCCACGAATGGCAACAAATTAACAAGCAGAAACCTATATGGCTCCGGAAACCTGAGGAAGTGACCAGAGAGGAGTATGCAGCCTTCTACAAGAGTCTCACTAATGACTGGGAGGACCATCTCGCAGTGAAGCACTTCTCTGTTGAAGGGCAGCTAGAGTTCAAAGCCATTCTCTTTGTCCCCAGGAGGGCCCCCTTCGATCTCTTTGACACTAGAAAGAAGCTGAACAACATCAAGCTGTACGTTCGGAGGGTGTTTATCATGGACAACTGCGAGGAGCTCATTCCAGAGTATCTTGGATTTGTGAAGGGTGTTGTCGATTCTGATGATCTTCCACTAAACATTTCTCGTGAGATGTTGCAGCAGAACAAGATTCTGAAGGTGATCAGGAAGAACTTGGTGAAGAAGTGCATTGAAATGTTCTTTGAGATTGCTGAGAATAAGGAGGATTACAGCAAATTCTATGACGCATTCTCCAAGAACATTAAACTGGGTATTCACGAAGACAGCCAGAACAGAGCCAAGCTAGCTGATTTGCTCAGGTACCATTCAACCAAGAGTGGTGATGAGATGACCAGTTTGAAGGACTATGTGACAAGGATGAAGGAGGGACAGAAAGACATATACTACATTACTGGTGAAAGCAAGAAGGCAGTGGAGAACTCCCCGTTCTTGGAAAGGCTCAAGAAGAGAGGCTATGAAGTGCTTTTCATGGTGGATGCCATTGATGAATATGCAGTTAACCAACTGAAGGAGTATGACGGAAAGAAACTAGTTTCTGCGACAAAGGAAGGGCTCAAGTTGGAAGACGAAAGCGAGGAAGAGAAGAAGAAGAGGGAAGAGAAGAAGAAGTCATTCGAGAACCTTTGCAAGACAATGAAGGAGATACTTGGGGACAAGGTGGAGAAAGTGGTAGTGTCAGACAGAATTGTGGACTCTCCTTGTTGCTTGGTGACCGGTGAGTATGGATGGACGGCGAACATGGAGAGGATTATGAAAGCCCAGGCCCTGAGGGATAACAGCATGAGCTCTTACATGTCGAGCAAGAAGACAATGGAAATCAACCCAGACAACGGCATTATGGAGGAATTGAGGAAGAGGGCTGAGGCTGATAAGAACGACAAGTCAGTTAGAGACTTGGTGTTGCTGCTCTTCGAGACTGCACTTCTGACGTCTGGTTTCAGTCTGGACGATCCAAACACATTTGCAGCGAGGATCTACAGGATGTTGAAGCTGGGTTTGAACATCGATGAGGATGGAATGGCAGATGAAGATGTTGACATGCCATCCCTGGAAGAAGGAAACGAGGAGAGCAAAATGGAGGAGGTGGATTAAACCTCTCTTTGCAGTTTGCGCACACTGTCACAGAATAATTCTATGAAGCGAGTTACATACATATGATTTAGGCTGTGCAAGTGGGGTGTAGGTGAAAGACAATACATTCGCCGGGTAGTTGAATCTCCATGGGTTTAATAAGTTGTTCTAGTAAATAGTAAAAAGGCATGTGTCATTGTATTTTAAGGTTAAATGTGTCCACAGGCTGCGGCATTGTGTTTTGGAGGCTTGTTTGTATGAAACCATGAATGGCTGAGGAAGTTGAGTTGTATGTGCTAATTTTCCTTAGTTATTTTACGATGAAGTGTTCGCTTTACTTGTCAAATAATATCCGCAACGAAAGTTAGAAACTAATGAGGGGGAATGAAATCTTGTGTTTTTTTGGCCACTAACAAGAACAGTAGTAATAAAGAAAATAAGTCTCCCCCCTTTGAATCTGATCCCCGCAACAACTAAGGGCATTTTTGGGCCGCACAAGGTCTGCTTTGTGCAAACTAGACGATCCAACTAAGGCAGAGGTTGCATTGATTTACTAACAAATTTGGAAGGAACGGAGCAACAAATGTATGTACGTGCATGTTGAAAAATGGTATTCAGAATGTTGAGTTGGTGGTTATCGAATTCTGGATGGCTGGATGATGTTTCTGCTGACAAGGTGACTAAAAGGCTGGCATTGGAATTTTGCTTAGGGACTCGTTTGGGGAACTTGTCTGGTTCAATTTTGGAGGAGAGTCCATGGCACTTAAACTGGTTCAACTTTGCAGGAGAGTCTATGGAACCCCACACCCCTTCCCCTATTTGCGAAATTCGATCTCTAATGCTCACAGGAAAGCACTTTAATGTGCAGACCAAATATCCAAAAATAGCCATGGAATTGATACTGATATGTTTTATCTGTTGAACCCCCCAATATTTTGTTTAGGTCAATTGTTTAAAGACCTAGTAGGTAGTCAGGACTCAGGAGGATAATTTTCCTTGTTTGTCTCCTTGATGTATGCTGAATTTTATCTCAAGTTACACTTGTTTTGTTGTTCAAAAAAAAAGAGAGAAGAAATTGAATTCCTCAACTTGGCTGCAAAGGGAAGGGGGGGTACTCGCTTTATGGGGATATATTTTGTTCACCACCCTCCATCGGCTGTTGAGGTAACTTGGGATGCTTTTGAGTTTTGTCCGCTGCAATAGCGCTGAACTTTGAATCTTGAAAGGATTTTTAATCTACTCCCTCTAATCTTAACGTAAGACCTACCATGAGTTTTTTTTTTTTCCGGTGCAATACTTTTGAGAATTATAAATTTACTTGTACGCCTAAGCGGCCTTGGCAGTGTTGATGTAAATTTCCTTAGTTGCAGCAGTGATGATGTAAATTTCCTTAGTTGTTTATAAAGGACCAAAGGGAGTATTGATTTTATGTTTGACCCATCAACCTAGTTTCAACATGGCAGAGTCACGCGATCTCATCGTGCATTCGGTTCTATTCTTCTATATTTCAACCAATGATTGGTGGACACATAATTTCAAGAGGAATAAATTAAAAAGTGAAGCAAACTGATAATTGAACAACAGATGCGCAAACCGTTAACCAAAAACACTCAAAATCCAAAACTTCATAGCATCATATCTTATAAAGATGAAAGGAATAATCGGGGTACTAATGTAGTGCTTTGACTAAAACGAGATACATAATTGTCTTGATATTGAACTTCAAAAACGGGTACAAAAATCACTACACTTATGAGAGATTTGAGCTTGTTGGTGCTCCAAACCCACCAGCACCACGACCAAATCCAGGCCTTCCGCCAGAACCCTGCATATAGATTCAAATGATAAGAAATGGCTCAGGATATTCAATAACATAGGAACCATCAACTAGCAAAAATGTTCTACGCATGTTTACACATGATAATGAAAGATCCACATTTACAGATGAGATCTACGTGAAGGGAAATGCCCAAATTTCCTACTCAACATTGAAATTTTTGGTCACCCTCAGCTAAAATTTGTTCACTAACGATTAAAACTTTTGATCTCTTGAAAAACATATGCAGACATCTGTCAAACCATTAGCTAGAAATATGTGTTTGCAAGGGATCCATATCACTGAATGGTTTACACAGCCTAATATATAAATGATCGCTACAATAAACAAGTAAATTTGCAAGATCAGAGATGGTATTCGCATGAAATTGGGATGACCAGAAAACTCTACACTTTCAGCACTAAACATTGACAAGGATTTATTTTTGTTTAGATAATGGAAAATGCAAACCATAAATCTTCACATGTTCAAGCATAAATAACACATAAGATACCGATGATCACGCTTCTATTAAGATTAACAGCGTATAAAAGAACTGAATGATTCACAGCCAATATGAAACCAGTGGTGATCCAAATCAACCATTCCCCCATACGTATGTAGTGAAAATTAAAAAAAAAACGATTTCCATAACAAATATTAGTGTTGTAACTACAGTAAAATTACCCCAAATGAAGGCCTGTAGTCAGCAGGAGCTCCACCCTTGTCTCCAAAGTCACCACCGGGTCCTCGGGGACCACCACGGTATCCATCACGGTCGCCAAACCTACGTTCTCCGTCAAAGCGAGGCGGACCCCTATTCAAAATCATACATGTCGATAATGGTGCAATCAGATCATAAGAGACGTATTATAATCGACTAAAATATGGTAAACTGACTTTGTAGAACATTGGCAGGCTTAGCCAAGTGACTAAAAATACCCTCAATTGCAGCCGAATTAAGGCGAAGCATGAAATTGCAATCTTGGAAAATGTAACATACCTTGGACGGTCACCGGGTGGGCCACCAAAAGGTCTCCCAACTGGCTTAGCTTGTTTCTTCAAAGTAGCAGGCACGATTTCGGAAGGAAGATTGAGGTAAGTTCTAAGGTACTCAATACCATCGTTGGTGAGGTACCAGTAGTAGTGCATCCAAGCAAAAGTCTCACGCACGTACTCCTTGGACTTAAAGCTCTGCATCAGCTTAATCACTTGTAGATTCGGCACATCAATCTCGGGGTGCTTAGGCATATTGAAGTCCTTCTTTGCATAGCAAACTCCCTCTAAAGGATTCAAAAGACAAAATTACATGAAAACGTATGGTTCGACATGAAAGAATTTAAAATAGAAAATCCAACGGTGCGATATTACGGAACCTTTGAAGAGGTATTTGCAGATCTCACGACGGTTCTTCTCGGGAATAATCTGGAAGAGAAAATAATAGGAACAAATAAGACCGAATTGACGAACTATCGAATCCCATAGTTATGAAAAACGTTTTATGTCAGAAAGAAACAGAAAGAAGAACGAGAAAGAAAGCACACCATGGCTGCAAGTAGGGAGTGTGGGCGGCGAAAGCAGTAGGAGGCGGCAACAAGACTGTAAGCTCTCTTCTCCCCAGCTCTATCCCTCGTCCAGATATGCGAGAAAACCCTAATCCGAACTCCTTGTGTTTTTATAACATTTTATTTTTTATCGTCTCTTAGCAAAACTTTCTACTGGGCTTTTCAAAGTTGGGTTCCATGTTGGGTTTTTTGTGGCCCAAAAAAGTCTTAAATAAATTTAATCAATTGGACAGTTTTTATCTTTAACTAGGCTCTGACATAAAAAAAATCTTTATCTGGGTGATGAAGGCTAGCCCTATCTAATTCAACCATAAATTAAATATCACCTCATAATTAAGAGTTATTTAACATTTTATGATATATAAAAAATAAGAAGATAATTATTATAATGTATAATAGTTATATCACATCTCTTTCACATTCAAGGATTTTCTTTGAATAAAATCCTCTATAATCTATTCTTTTAGGTGCATCAATAAACTATATATTAGTTTATAAATCAAATAGATTAATATAAAAAAAATTATAAATATATAAGTTAATTAATTTTATTAATTTTTTTAAAAAAAATTAGTTAATTCTTATATTAATAACCAATGTAATGAGCTCTCCTTCTATCTCATTATCTCTGTAAATATATGCGATGGAATATGATCTTATTGATAATTACGTTATTTTAGATATTAATTACAATTATTTGAATAAGAGTATTTAGCAAGTAATATCCATTAGATTAATTAGGATTTATTGGAATATTTATCTTTCATTATATTGCATGATCACGGTAAAATATGATTAAGATTAGGATTTGATTTCAAATTTGAATTATTATTTTTGTTGTTGCTATTATTATTAAATTGTTCTACTTTTCTATAAATAAAGTTCGAGTTTCAGTTAGCGTACAATTATCTGTGATCCTGTTGGGGAGAGGCATACTTTCCAGCCCATATTTAAAAAATTTCAATACAAACTTTGATGTATCAGATTTGCTTCAATTTTGATTTTGATCACTTAATTTTAAAATTAATAATTTTGATTTCTAAATTTTCAATTTATTTAAAACATTGAATTTTATAAACTAAAAAACTCTGAATTATTTTATCTTTTAAGGGATTTAACAACTGATTTTAAACTTGAGAAATTAAAGCTAAAATAAGAGTAAACTTGAGGGATTAAAGTTATATTAACCCAAAAAAAGTTGTTTAATTAATCCAAAAGATTGATTATTGGACTATTACTAATCCAAATTGAAGAGGACCAGAAGGATTAAGGATGACATAATAACTCTCGCAACAAATTTTTAACATAACTGTATATTTAACACTTAAACCCCTTTGTCCGAAAAAAAAGACACTGAAATCCAATTGATTACTGGCCAGTGGCCAACCTATCATAGCTTCCTGTTAGATAAGCCACAAGCTGGTAAAAAAAAAAAAATCACTGAACAAATTACACTGACTTGTTCCGCTTGAAAAGATAAAAATGAAAAGGGTCAATAAATTAACTCATTGTAATCATTAAAATCATTATATTGATGATAAAGAGTTCTTTAAATCGAGAAACATGATCTAATTTTGATGAGTTCAAGATCTGATTTATATAACTTTTTTTTCTAAGAAAAGACCTGTTTAACCATGAAAAAGATAAAAATGGAAACGTGTCAACAAATTAACCCATTATTATCATTAAAACCCACCCCATACACAATCAAATGGTAGTAGTTAGGATTAAATAAATATATTGAAGGATATATGCATGCGCTTTTATCTTCAGAAACCAAACGTTGCTGCTTTCTGCAGTCACCTTTATTAAGTCCCTGTTCCATGCATTTACAAAGCACCCCATAAACAGTACCTCACTCACGGCATTTTTGTATATATATGCATGTGTATAACTTGTTACTTTCACTCACTTTTTATCACAATCTCTCGAATCAGAATTCAAAGGGGAAAAAAAGAAACCAACAAATCCAAAGAAAAACGAAAGCAACCTCCTCGATCGATCCTTTTGTGCAGATTCAGATTTCAGAAAACCCGTTGAAAAACTCTTCCTAGTTAGAGAAACAGTCATGTTCACAAATCATAAGGACGAAGGAAAAGAAGAAAGCGTAGTTGCCAAATTTGACGAATTCGGTGCAATTTCTTCGCCACCAAGTTGTCCTTCCACACTTTCCCAGAAAATAAAGTTGGCACATTGTTGCTGTGAGTCAACCCACTCGTTCAACTCGTGCCTCTGCAAGCACTCTAGTGCCATTTCGCCTTCCTCATCTATACCGCAAGATTGCACTTCATGAATATTCTGCACCATGCTGTCCACATTATTATTCTCTACCAACGGTGGCAGATAATTAGAAGAGACCATGCCTGAAACCACCGCCGTGAAAGAAGCCGCCGAGGACGACGTTGGCGGAGGGGGATGAGGAGGAGGAAAGGCTTGAATTTGGTGGTGGCTCAGATTCCATGTTTCTGTAGTGCTTAAACCCATAATAGCAGCATCTTGCTGATGATGATGATGGATTAGCATTTCTGGTCTTACTGCTGCATTGTTATTGTTGTCCAGTATTGTTGTTGCAGAAGAAGCATCTAAAGAGCTAGTGTCAAACATAAATAAGGGGCATGTGGAAGAAAATATAGTAGTGTCTTGGTGATGAACTGGGGGTGGTGGTTTCGTGGTTAGGTTATCTTGGTTTGCGAAGTCTAATTGATTGGAATTAGTGAAGTTATATTGGGGATTATGATGATAATGATGGTGGTGATCCATGACGCTGCTTTGTGCACTTGTTGTGGTTGAAGACACTACTGAAGAAGAAGAAGGCTTTCTAATTTTCTTCTTGATCCATGAATTCCAATAGTTCTTTATCTCATTATCTGTTCTTCCAGGCAAGTGGCTTGCAATGTGAGCCCACCTGCATTTCAATTCCCAAATTAAATACGAAGATAAGATTTTCTAACAAGGGCTATAATCACTAATTATATTAATGTCTGTGTCTATAAGAATATGTTGTATTACTAATGTTCATATATATAGTCGTAATTTGGAAGCGTTTTTGTCGGCAAAAACGTGGCAAGATGTGATGCAAGAAAAATAATATTTTAGTTGCTTAAAGAAACATCAAATAAAAGGATTTTTTTTTTAATTAATCATTAGAATGTTGCTACGATGATGAGAGGTGGAGGACTCAATGAAATATATGTGCACTTAGTTTCAAGCGGACAGGTCAATTTTAACTGACGAAATTGCCTGCTTAACTTCTCCTTCACTGTAGCAACAAAAAACATATTTCCTTAAATTGCTCCATTCAGTTAGAACAGAACAGAGGCCCATTTAATAGATACAAAACCCCACATGGTCCGATATTACTTCCAAATTTAAGTAAAACTCAAGTTATAAAACAATTGAACTATTTACCCAAAACCCAGCATCAGCATATGTTGAATTGTAATCAAGTATGAAATGATTAAACATAGAGCTATAGCTAGCTAGAAATTTGACCCAGAAAATTAAATTAAGCACCCCAGTTATAGCCACATTAAGGTATATATACTGAGAGACAAACAATATAATACGAGACAGCTTATACATGAGACTTTAGTTTTGAGGTTAGAGAGGGTGATTCAAATTCAAACCTGTTGCCTACAACCCCATGAAGGCTTATAATTAACTTCTCCTCTTCTGGAGTAAACCTGCCTCTTCTAATATCAGGCCTCAAATAATTAATCCATCTCAGGCGACAACTCTTACCGCATCTTTGCAGCCCTGAAAACCACCCACACACACAGATTTAATTAAGACATTTTGGTCCGTACATTCTTAATTAATTACTTGTTTAATTTATAGATAACTATATGAAAGAAAGAATGGAGAAGGAGATATATATAGATGCTGACCAGCTTTCTCAGGGACTTCACTCCAGCAGCCATAGCCATGGGTGGTTATGTATCTGATGAGCTTTTCATCTTCCTCAGGAGACCAAAGCCCTCTCTTAACCTTCTGTTGATTGCAGCAAGAGTGGTGACCCATTTTCGAGCACTGGCTATAATTAATATAACTAGCTAGCTTAATCCCTTATCGCCTGGATAATATATGTGTATATGATCAAGTGGGATTATTGATATTAATGGGTTGCTGGTTGATGATGATGAGGAGGAGGAGGAGGTGAATGCAATAGTGAGGTCTCTCTCTGTGGCCTGCTTTAAAAGTGAGGGCAAGTACAATAAGAGCTTGAGCCGACATTTACAGCCAGAGATGGGGTCCATGGAAGGGACCCAGATCTTCATCTAACCCTAAAATGACGTTCCATCAACTTTATTCTCATATCTTAGCGTTACCCTATTGTACGTACATGCCTGGTATTACGTAAAACAAACACCCAAATGAGAGAGAGAACCAGCCGCCTCAAATGGAATTCACACACACATGCACACAAGCTAGCTAGGTTAATTTGATTGTATGTGTGCGCGCGGGGACGCGAGAGAAAGAGATGAATTAAATTGCCGGTTGTTTCATATACTCCCCCCCCCCCCTCCCGGGGTGTCTGCAGCCATTTGGGCAACGTCAAGTAGCATATGATCATTGGGCAAGTAGATATTCACTTGCAGTGAAAGTGATGGGGGCACACAAGTTGGGAATTATCCCAATTTAAGTCATTTCTAATTAATTATACTAACTACTGTAACAACATCGATCAACAACACCACATATGACGTAACCTATATATATATAATTGTCACCTCCGTAAATTTTGGCTGATTCAGGTGGAGGGTTGGTGTAATGATCATCTTTGTTTCACGTCGCCCAATAATAATAAAAACCGATGATTATTTTATGACAAATTAAAACACAAGAGCATCTGTGTTTCACGATCAATTTCTGGGTTCCTGTTTGATTGAAACAAAATACGTATATGCATACACCTCATCATTAGGCAAATTAAAATGAAAAGCAAAACTGTTCAACTTAATTTTAACCCAGTAATTAATGTATGTGAGATGAAGAAGTATACTCGATCGCACTCTCTAGTAGTCCCTTTTCTCCTTCCGGTTTGTTTATCTACCATTGAGATTGTAATTGCTTAAACTTATTGTTTTCACTTGGGGTGAAAAATAATTCACTTGATCGTATACGATCTTCACTTCATCAGTACAGTAATAAACATAATTAAAGTCTTCCGTCGTATAAGTCTAAATCAACTTTGCTATCATGTATATGCTAGTATACTGGGGAATCCATCAAGAGGGTTTTCTTCTTGATGGCTAGACAAGACATGTATGTTGATTAATACAAAGCTTCTTCATTAAGATTAATTCAATTTTATTCAGGATATATATCCCTAGTGACAGTGAAATGTATAATTAAATAATCTAGATTTTGCTTCATGCTCACTTATAATATCTTGTTTATAAACAAGCACCCGTGACATCATGATCTAACATTATGTGTAATATATGATAATTGGGAAATAGCAGGCTGACGGTGGCATAACGTATTTCATCACTTAAAAGCAATTGTCGTTTTAATGAGTTCTTTATTTATTAAGTTCTTCATTTCATGGCTTACAAGAGAATCCTTTTAAAAAGGATACACGTGTGAAAAAGAAACAGGAAAAAAAAGTCCGTTGCTTTATGATTTAAGCAAACACAACCTATCAATTATTTTGACTTAATTGTGTCTCCCCAATTAATTGATAAAGAAGGAATAATTATTTCACTTGTGTTTTCTTGGCATAACGTGTATAAGTAGCATGTTTGACAACAGCCAAAGTTAATAGCTCTTTACATTAAGACCTGTATGTATCAGCTAGTACATTTCACAAAGTAAGTTTGGGATAATCTTGAAGACTTGTAACTATACGTCCTTAGCTTTTAAAAATAAGCTAATCACACGAATGATCTCCATATAAATTAAATCTCTTGCATGCAGCAATATTAATGTCAACTTGCGGTAGACAACTAGGTGACATAGAGTGGAATTGGGGATGAATCAATTAATTAGACTGAGATTTTAGATGATTAGATGTACAAGTTTCCTCTCTGGACCACTTGATATCACTTCATATGTCCCCAAAACACTCACAGACGCCTCAAAAGGTACAGGGTGGTTTTCCTATTTTCTTTCCCCCTTTTT
>QFDD01006934.1:0-11896 GCA_006871305.1 Vachellia collinsii
AAGTGAAGGCCATATATGTAGTCAAGGTGTGACCTTTGACATTCAATAAGTTTGTCTTTGTGTATGCAATTAGTCCTCAGATCCTCTAAAGTTTAATTGCCAGCTGAACTGTGCTGGGGCTTGGTGCTGATGGTCATGACTCATGACCTTGAGAAATTATTCAAGAAAAATTCAACCTATGAGATTAAGTTGAAAACTTGGATAAATTATATATAGATATCAAATGATTAATTTTCTCTTATTATTATCGTTATTATATGATAATCAAACTAAAAATAAGAAAAAGTAGTTCGAGATTCACTTAAATGATTTTTAATTTGCATCCATTTGGTAAGCATAATTACTCCAGTCAGGACTCTTGACCCCTCTATACCCATATGTATGTATGTATGTATGTATGTATGTATGTATGTATGTATGTATGTATGTATGTATGTATGTATGTATGTATGTATGTAAGAGAAGGCCTAGTAAATATCGCAATTGTCAATTTATTTTTGATTGTGGAATTAATTAATGCGATGCCTTGCGTACGTGGCGACGTTAGCCTAATGGCTAACTCTCTTGCGTTATTAATGGGATCAATTTTCAACTTTGGGATAAACACCCCCCCCTCCAAAAAAAAAAACAATAAGACCCCATAGGATTCTGCTGGTATATATAAGAATATAAAGGAGGATAGATTAAATAAAGCGAGCTCGGGTTAGCATGTGTTTGATAGAGCGATCACTTAGGAAATGCTGTTGAAGAACGTTCCCCGTTCTTTGGAGTTCGTTGAAGCCTGCTCGATCTCTCTGGCACATGTTTTATATACCCTAATTACGGGAAGAATATAGTAGTTGAGTATCTCCCTTCGATCTCTTCTCTGAGAGAGAGAGAGAGAGAGGGACAGAGTTTCTCTTTCATAGCTCGCCTTGAAGCACGAGAAAGGAAACAAGTATTCAAGTATAAGGAAGAACCAAACAGGTATTCATGCTAATGCAAGTGCGTCGATGGAGTTCCAAGGAATTAGGGTTATATAAAATATATGCCAGAGAGATCGAGGTCTTACAGATGCTAGTCCAATATTTGTAACTTCTTACTTAATAAGCCTATGAGACGGTGGACTTCATGCAACGATAACACTTGGGAATTTCTAGAACTGTTTCACTCTATCTCCTCGTCAATTCTGTCATATGCATCATGCATGCCTGAGTATTTATGTCAGTCTTTCTTAATTTCTACCCATTTATGGAGCTTTCGCCATTGATTTATATCAAGCCACTTCCCAGCGCTACATTTCATAAATAACAGAAATACTAGGAGTTCCTACATCAGATGATGGACACATGTAAGATCCACCAATAAGTAGTCCGCAACTGATGAAGATGCTCATCCAATAGAAAAAGGACATTACTCCCGTCTCTTCTGTTTGTCTCCTGTTAAATGCCATACACAAGAAGACGCACACCAATGCTGGAGAAGTCTAGGGATTTGAACACGAGGAAAAGAGTAGTGCACGCTTGGAATAGTTAATTAATGTATTATACTTTATGAACAACACCTCAGAAGCAATGAAAATAATAATAATTAGTAAAAGATACACAGAGAGGGAGAGAGAGAGAGAGAGCATGATGATGTTGAGATGAAGAGATCGAAGAGCGAATGGTGCACGCCAACATCATTATAATTCTGCTTTGATTCTGCAATGGAGGGCGCAGACAACACGGGCGGTCCTTCTCTATGCCATGCCTCAATTATTTATCGATTCATATATATATATATATATATATGATGAGTTTCTCAAGTTCAACAGAGTATTACTAATTTGTTCACCTTTCATTAATCCATCACTATATGTAATACAGAAATAACAGAATGCTTATTTCCTCACTTCACCTTTACCCAAATTTATTATCAACCTGGATTCTCTTTTATTTTCAAGGCATTTTGCAACATGATTTATTATTTACGAAATAAATCTGTGAGAATAGTTTTATTTTGATTTGTATAAACGCTAACACAAATATATCTATTAATTTATTTATTTGATTATAGAAAAGCGCGCTTAGCATCCTTTGACTCTATTTTCATTTTTTAGTGTTAAAATTAGTTCAAGAAGAGAAGTAAAGAGATTTTTTCCCGTAAAATATATATATCCTTCTATTTAAAATAATCTTGTTCGAGACACTATCGAGTATTAAATATGAACATATTTTCTAGTGTGAATTCGAACCGGTCAATTGCCATATTATAAGAGACTATGAGTTTGAACCTTTATTGGTCAAGGACCTTATTACAAGAGACTAACTTATTCTACTTCACATAGCATAACCCCGTTGGTAAAGTAAACCGATTTGTGGCAATGCTTGGATGCTTTAGAGGCCTTGGGTTCCCTGACCATATACGTTCTCAGTCACCCGCCCAATGATTGGACTGACAAGGCCCAGCTGTAGCCTGAACCAAAGGCCCAAATTATTACACTGCCATCTAAAGAACAAAATCTTTTGTGGTGGCTACGTGGCACTTATCATCATTGCCAACATCTTAGAACGCATATAATATAATGCCCACTCTTGCTGCCTCCAGTTTGACATATAAACTGTCCTCTCAACCCTTTCGGCTGCAAAATAGGATCTTTTGTAGACTACCAGAGTTTCTCAATGAGATCATGGCTAATCTTCCCTTGTTTTGTTTGTCCAAGTCATTTTTTATTTTTACCTCTAGTGTTGGGCTCGTAAAACACCCTAGTGAATATCCAGTCAAAATATCAAGAATCCCCCCCCCCCAAAAAAAAAAACTAATGCACAATTTTTCGGGGAGTATTGTTGTAGATATTCAACTCGCCATAATGGAAATAGAAATGCAATTAATTACGCATAAAACAAATGAAGTGGACTAAAAATAGGAACTGTGCTAGTTCCGTTTTGTATGCATGTAACTGAACAATGTATTCGCCTGACTTCCACGCATACCGCAAAATGAGTCTTGGAAACAAATAGATCGGGCCCTTTACTCCTTCCCTATCCACAAATTCCAAAGGTCAAACTGAGGCAACAATGTTACCACACCCGATAAAAAAAAAGAAGTGAACTTTGTAGTAAACATCTGGTTTCCTACTGAGCACTTAATATTTAGTAGGGAGAGCTACTTAGATTTGGATTATCCAAATTTAATTTAAATGGTATAGATTTAATCTTTTTTTAAAATGGTGATTTCTTAAATAAAAATTACTTTTTAAAAAATAATAATATTGTTATTATTTCTATTTTAAATTTTATATCCACTGAAATAATTATTTTAGAAAAATATAAATTTTAAAAAATTAAATCTGAAGTGTATAAATTAAATCTAGGTAGTTCATGTATAATTAACTCTACTTAGCACTCATTCCACCAAAAAACGAAAAGCTCTCCTGGCACTCTCTTAGAGAGAAGGATAATCGAGTTCGAATGAGAATACAGACAGATTCAGCCTACAACATCTGCAAATCTCTTGTCAGTGAATGCCTGTTCTGAGGCACCCTTGCTTGTATACAGAGGAAGTTCTTGGCAAGTTTTCTTTTTTACCTTCTTTTGTTGACAATGGCGTTATCTTGAATTTGGATTAAAACAAAACTTTAAGACCTCCAATTTTGAAAAGTTTGGAAAGTATCTCAATTTTTTCTTGCCGGGATTTCGACGTAATGAAGTTCTGCTAGACACTCTTTTGGAACTCGATTGATCGAGAGAAGCATCAACGGCAGTCATGGTCAACGACATAACACCAGCGCGTCTTGAGGTCTTATATCAGAATTCAGATATATGATTAATACTTCAGAATGAATATATATTCTTTTTCACACACAAATGAATAAAATTTTCAGGGAAAATATATTGCAATGGTGTTTTGCTGGCTTCTTGGCAATGGGTGTCTTTTCTCATGGAACAGTATGCTTACAATAGAAGATTATTATGTCTACTTGTTCCCGGTAATTACTTTTAAACTAAGCTTTCTCAAGTGTATAATTCTATTGCTCTATCCTCCTTTCTGTTGTAGGGATCGATAACGCAGATGTTATATAATTCTATGAATGATCTGCATTTTGCATGACGTAATTCTATGAATTTGCTGTTGTCAAATAGCTTTCATATCTTCTTGTGCAGAACTACCACTCCTCTCGGGTGCTTATACTTGTGTATCAACCATTTGCTACTACAACACTCGCAATACTGACATATTTCGAGGCAACAATGAATACTAGAAAACGGAACCTATTTGGATATACGCTATTCTTCATGAGTTGTCTGACTGTGTTAATTGTAAGCTGCCTTCATTTTTTTTTTTTTCAATGTTTGATTTCTCTGGGATGGTTTTAACTCTTGCTTTCCTTTTTTAAATTTGACATAGTTGGATTTAGCAACGTCTGGTAAAGGAGGCCTCGGAACTTTCATTGGCATTTGTGTAATTAGTGGAGCATTTGGAGTTGCAGACGCCCATGCACAAGGTGGAATGGTCGGAGACCTTTCTTACATGCACCCCAACTTCATGCAGGTCAGCATAATCAGTTCATCATATAAAACATGTCAAAAGAATCTGGCATGATTCGATACATGCATGTTCATATTTCATCATTTGCTATTCGTTTTTGTGATTCGTTTTGTCTTATTTTGCAGTCTTTCTTTGCTGGTTTGGCAGCATCAGGTTTTCTAACATCTGCTTTGAGGCTGATTACTAAGGCAGCTTTTGAGAATTCGAAAGATGGTCTCAGAAAAGGAGCCAGTATGCGCTCAACTCTTTAATATCTGTCAGAAGCCAAAGGCTCTTTAGTTTTAAAACGATCACACTCATCTATGGCTATCATATTGCTAAGAAGTTATTAACTACATAAAAAAAGTTATGTTGCTGCAGTTTTATTCTTTGCAATATCAGCATTGTTCGAGCTAGTTTGTGTTGTTCTGTATGCATTTGCCTTTCCTAAGCTACCAATCGTGAAGTACTACCGTTCAAAAGCAGCATCAGAAGGTTCCAAAACTGTTTCAGCTGATCTTGCAGCCGGAGGCATCCAGGCATTACCTGAAAAACAGGTCGGTGCTTCTTAATATATTCTCTTTCTTAAGTCTTGAAACAAGCACTCCTTCTTCACTCATCTCTAGGTTTCTACAGGTGGACGAATTTGGAAACGTTACGGAGAGGAAAGGAAAGAAACAACTATTGATGGAAAACATTGATTATGCGGTCGATATATTCCTCATATATGTGCTAACACTCTCTATTTTTCCCGGATTCTTATCAGAAGATACAGGATGGCATGATCTGGGAACCTGGTATGTTCATCATAATTCACAACAAGAACTAAGTCCTAGTTTAATTTGCCCAGATATCTATATAAATAGTGACATACGATTGGAATTAATTGTTTCAGGTATGCCCTAGTTCTGATAGCAATGTATAACGTGTGGGACCTGATAGGAAGATACATTCCACTGGTGAAATTGCTCAAGTTGGAGTCCAGGAAAATGCTGATGATGGCATGCGTAAGTCGTTTCTTAATGGTGCCAGCATTTTATTTTACTGCAAAGTATGGTGATCAGGGCTGGATGATTATGCTAACTTCTGTGTTGGGCCTATCCAATGGTTATCTCACTGTGTGTGTCATGACTTCCGCACCAAAAGGTTACATGGTAAGTGATCAGCTTATTATAGAGATCATGATTATATATGTTGTGAATAATAATGTTAGTGACATTTAATTTGTTGATATATATGTAGGGGCCAGAACAGAATGCGTTAGGGAACCTGTTGGTATTGTGCCTGATAGGAGGTATATTTTCAGGGGTTGTACTTGACTGGCTGTGGTTAATAGGCAAAGGCTGGTGACTTAAGCCAACCGTACTCTCATTTCATTTGATCAAGTATATATATATATATGATCAAGGCTTGTGTTATATATAATATATACATGATCAAGTATGTTACTACTGTTAGAACTGATAGCAAACAGTTTCTCAGTCTCTAAACACAATACTTTTATCTTTTTTCCCTTGATGCTAACCAGAGGCATATGAAGCTTTTTTATTTACCAACGAAGATTTTTTGTAATTAGACAGAGCAAGAGAAACAAGTCCTATAAAAATATAAAACAAGATATCGTTAACCAAAGGCATCAAATTTAAGCTTAAAAATGCAGCAGTGTTAGATAATTGGTAGTGGAGTTTATGCCACCCCTAATCTAGATATCAATAGATCCTCCAAACTGAAGTGAGACTTATTCAAACCACCGGATGCTCCACTGAAAAAACACGGTGTTGTTAAGTGGGATGGCATGATGAAGTTGTTTTGTGAATGAAGATATGATGATGCTTCAATCATTTAAAAAAACTGTTCCGAAACAGCAATTATTCTGAACAGCGGGCCAATAGGGAATAGATGTCGCCATCTTCAGACAATAACCTGAAGCCCACTTCGGCTTCATCAATGAGATATATGTGGTCCTGTGTTGTATGTGGAGCCTACCATGTTAATCAATTGGTATTTTGAATTGGGCGTGAAGGCCCTTCCTTCCACAAAAAATAGTTGACTTCTTTTCAAGAACACAACATGATCACAAAAAGATCATTCGTACCTGCATCGCCAATTGGTGCCATGCTCAAATATTTTCACTTCTTTTTGTCAAGTTAGCCGTCTTGACGTACGCATTTAAGAACCACAAATTGTTGACGTTATAGACATCAACCAAGATTAACAAATTAAATGAACCCAAAATGCCCTTATACGCATGGCTCAATTCCAAATCTTACAGGTTTTGTTTGCAAATTTTGTAACCTCAGTCCCAAATGTTTGCACGCAAAACCTTACATATTAACAATTTTATTTGCGTTCAAACTTTTAGTGCTTGTCAAGGCGAAACGATTAAGAATAAAATTATAAAATTACTCCAATAATAATAAGAGAGATTGATATATATATATATTACACAGCCCATGTGCCTAGTTTTGGCCCCAAAATAGACGACAGAATTCAACAGCAATTGTCTCCCTTAGACTTTCAGCTGGAACCGCCGTTTTATTATCCTCGAGATTCCCAAGTTAAACTCTATTCATACTTCCCGTTACCCTCAATGACTTTCCCCCAAGATAGCTATTACTTATATATATATATATATATAATTATACTATATCATCTATGACCCAATCAAATTCAAACATTATAAGATATTGATAATTGGCTGTAGCTTTTCCTGCATATTAGTTGTACCTTGAAATGCATATACAATTTTTTTTTTAAATAAGAGAAGAGAACAAACAAAAGTTGGCCTTGCGGAAACTAGTAAAATTTTAACACCTAAATCCTTTGGTTCACACATTCTTGATTCTTTGGCCACTCGACCAACATACTCTATTCTGGGAAGTTGTTCCGAAAATTAGCCACCCTCAAAACATAAAATTAATCTATAAAATGCTTGTTTTATTCTGTTGACCCTCCCACATTGAATTTTGTTTAATTATTAGTATCGAATAACACGCAAGGACCTTGACATTTAAGAAGCATTATCATCACTATCAAGATAATTAAACTAAAGTAAACATAAAAATATATATAGAGAGAGAGACAGCAAGTCGGAATGATGATGATGTTATATATTGAAGTGAGGCAAAAGAATGGGCAGGATGGGATGGAGCAGCTTAAGAAACGCTACACAGATATCTGACCAATTAATCTATCTACCTAGAGAAGAGAGAAGAGAAATGTACAGGAGAACAAAACAAGCCCGAAGTCCCTCCAAAACGGTGCTGTTGTACATTCACGTGACCCCGACACATCCCACCAAAGAACCAGCACACAGCATCCCACCAACTGTACCCTCAAACCAAAGGCCACGCCAGAATGATCATCATCACAAGAAGCCTGACCCCAACATTCAACGGCGATGATGCCGCCTTCCCCTGCTCGAACTGCAGCGAATCAACGGCCAGCGGCATGTTCTCCTGGTCCGGACTACACTTGGACTCGTGTGGGTGCGCACTGTACATGATTGCCCTCAACACCGCCGATACCGTCGGTATGTACACCGTCTTGTTCCTCGCCAGCAGCCACGTTAGTCCCATCAGCTGGCAGTCCCGGTTGAACATCTTGCTCGCTCTGTCTCCCCCTCCCTTCTTCTTCCCGTTCTTGTTCCCTTTCAGCTGTCATGTAAAGACCAAAAATTTACCAACTTTAACACGTAGAAGTCGAATATATAACAAGTTACGGTTTCAATCCAACGTATCACCAACAAGGGTTTATATGGAGGAAAAAGAGTACCTTTTGGAGGGCATTGAGGCACTTGGTGCAACCCGCATAGGAAGAGTTGCGACAATTCTTCTCTAAATTCTTCACGGCGGGGGTTGGGGTGGCCATGTGGGTGCCGTTGTGGGCTCCGGTTACGTTAAACGCGGCGGGGCAGCTGAGGGAGGTGATCTGGTGAAGCCGAATGCCGCAGAAGCAGAGGACCGCATCGCAGGTGGCGTTGGGTTGCGGAATCCGAATGTTGCGACTCATGAGCGAGTCTTGGAGAGAGTTCACGCACTTTTGGGAGTCATCCGGCATCATAGGAAGAAGGTCGCCACCGGATGCCGGAGACGGAGCCGGAGCAGGCACCTCCAGCGCTGACCGAGCGTGGGCCGCGAAGAGCCAGGCGGCCAGAACCGGACAACATCGGCTGCGGTCAAGGTTCTTGCTGCAAGCGTCACTAACGCCGCCGAATAACTCCTTGGAGAGGTCAAGGCGACATGTAGGGGTCTGGGTCTGGACCGGGAAAGCGGGAACGGTCACCGGTTCGGCGAGAAGACCGGCGAAGGAAAAGGGTAATGTTGAGGCGAAGATGAAGATTGAGAGGAGGGGAGAGAAGAATGATTGCATATTTGTGAAGTTATAAAAGCAAAGGCGTTGAGCGAGGGGGAGATATAGTGAGGACTGAGGAGAGTGAGTATGGTGGAGACTTTGTTTGGGAATGGAGAAAGAAAGTAGGGACTAGGGAACAAAAAAGAAAATAATTTAGAGGAAGGGGAGAAAGTAGCAAAGGCTTTTCAGAGCCAAGGGATGGAGAGCTTTATGATTAAAGAAGGTGAAAAGGGAGGAAAAGATTTTGCGAGGAATTCAAAAGGGGGTCACTTTTCTTTTCTTTTTTTTTAATTTGATTTTTTATTACGGGATGATAATCATGAAGGGGTTGATTAGAATGGAATAACATGGTGTTAAGAGAAGCTTTAAACAAAGGTAAAGTAAGGTGTTATAAGGGAAATGTTGGGGTGAAATTAAATCTTGGTCCACGTGAGAGAGAAAGTGCCTCCATAATCCCCCAACAAAGCCGAATCCCTCCTTAATCAATTATTTATCTCCTTTCATTATTTTATATTCCATACATCAATTTCTTATGGGAAATCCAACTGATATTATTTGATAATGATAGCTAAGTAAAATGCATCTTTCCTTGTCTTTTTAATCCGGAATGGTAAAGGAAATGCATGTGACCAGAGATATTATCTAATCTCTGCACTATCTACTCTGCTCCCATATGCTCAGCGTGTATGAAAAATTGACAACCAATGTATAATTTTCGGGAAAGAATAACACTTTCCTTTCCTATCCTACTTTATGTGAAAGATAATAAAATGTTTTTTCGGTCTGCCAACTTCAACTTACAATTTTTTTATCAACAATTTCAACTTATAATTTTTTTTTGATGTGGGATCTGTGACAAAGTCAATTAATGTATCTGGGTTTCATCTTGAAACTTGATTATCTGTCTAAATGCAATTTGATTGTAATATTCAGAGGTTGCGGACTGTAACGCTGGGAAAATAACAAGGTTCAAAAGTGAGGTGTGAAAGATGTATGATAGGATTTGTACAGGGAAAAAAAAGGGAAATGTAGCTGCTAGGTATTGGCATGTCAAATGTCCAATTACCTTGACCTCTTTTAAGTTACTCCAATATTGTTTATATTCTTAAATATATATATATATATTGAACATGTAAATGAGAGAGAGAGAGAGAGAGAGAGAGTTGCCTGTGATTGGAGAAGAGCAAGTGGATGTGATAAGTAATTAGGGGATAGAGCGTAGAGATTCCTTTTGATAAGAAAAGGGGTGTCTCAGAATTTGGCAGCTTGTGATCTTCTTTGTTCTGATGTTCATTATCTTTGTGATCTCATTTCTTTGTTTGCTTGCTTCTTTTTCTGGAAGTAAGTGCGTGGGTGTGTGCGCTTGTGCCCCCATTACAATTTTTAAAATGCTCATTAGCGGTTTGTTTCGTGGGATTAGCGTCTCGCTTTTTCTACTTTATCAGGCATCCATTAAATACGTATGTGATTACTTTCTAATTCATTGTACTCACTTTCAAAAGTTTTAATTAAAATTTAATTAATTTATTTGGGAAGGCATAGGTGTGGTGCCGTGTTGTGTCTGCATTTTTAGTCTTTTTATTTTTGGTTGACCTGAAATCCAATTTTAGTCTTTGGAAGCTGTAATCGTCTGACTTCGTGCAGTTGCCTGCCTCTCCTAGGCTTAGACGGAGATTTTCACCTTTTTGCTCCCTTCCTTCAAAGATCTCGTAAATCGCAACAAAAACAACTCTAGATATCAGCAATGATAGCTATTTGGATGTAGTGAGACGGATTAGTTTTTTTTTTTTTGGTGAAATAAGTTAATAATTTGAAACTTAAGAATAAATCCCTTCTCATATGCACAAGTGGTCGTGTACAATACAAAGATGGTCCCGGCTAAAGTTGTCAAAGCTGTTCATGCATGGAAGACAAACTCTTTATATTCTAACCTTCCAAAAGTGAAAGATTTGTGGCCAAAAATCAAATAGCTAAAGTCTATAGATGGGCTATGAAGCGGAAGTATTCATCGGCTCTTGTGTGTGACATTTTAACCTCGGTAAGTACATTAGGTGAGTGAAACATTCAGAGAATGGTGAGCATTTTGAACCAGGGACAAAGATACCAGGTACAAGCATCCAAAACCAGAGGATTCACTTGGGGGCATCATACTATACTTTTTACCACAGGACAGAGACAAGGCAAGAGGTGAACGGAGATTGTTGAATGACAAAGAGAAAGCGTCAATGGAAAAGGGAGCTTTGGGAAAAGCCTCCAACAGCTCTCTCTTTCGCTGGCCCCAATGTTTCTTTGGGTCCCCCCAACCTTCAAATAACGTGTTCTTGGTGTGTTGTGTGTGTCCTTCAAAAAGAAACGCCCTCTCCTCCTTCCAGCTTTCCCAGTCTAACCACCGTTAGGATTAGGTTTTCAAAGGCGTGGTTAGGTTAGGGTTAGTGACGTCGTTGGTAATTGAGCTCTCTCTTTATATGCATAAACTATAAAAAAGTTGAAGCCAAAAAGGTGCAATCATAGCGTCTGCCGTCTAACAAGCCAGAGCCACGGGTCCCAATTGTATCGTCTCTTCGTACCCCCTCGACTGGTTTTGGCTTCTTCTTCTTCTGTTATTCATATTATGGCTGCAACGTTTCAACATCTACCTTGTTAATGACGATCTCAGCCAAGTTGGCCGGAAAGGGGGTCTCACAAATATGCTAATCAATCATGTTTCGGTGAATTCAATCATAAAAGATAACAAGATATGTGATGAACGCTAGCTCGCCTCGTGGTTGGTTTCACTACTTATGAGACGAAGAGGCCTTGTTTTTGTTTTATGCTTACAATTCGTTGAAAAGTTGAAATGATTAGGTAATGAGAGGATGGTAACTCGGAAGTGAATGGGACGATGTTGGCGGAAGAAGTGGAACACTTTAAAGAGATGCGGAATAATGGGAATCAAAATCCAACCTGGACACCACTCACCGCATGTGTCACCAGTCACCACCACATCTCTTTACCTTTTTCTTAAACAAACATGATAATAATAACTTTATCATCTCATCTGACTCCACCTCTTTTC
>QFDD01006935.1:0-10126 GCA_006871305.1 Vachellia collinsii
TTACAATGGGCCCTCTCATAGGAGTGCATTTCAAATCGCGAAAAGGGTCGCAGAGCAAACAAAAGATTACCTCTCAGAGAGCAGAGAACTGGGGACTTGGATTTGGAGGAAAAAGCGAACCGTGATACTCTATGCGTAGATGAAGGAACAGAGGTTGGTGTAATGGAAGTGAAACTAGTGTTGATGCAGGACATGGTTGAAGCTGGAGGCCGTTGCCAAGGGCTGATGGCATTTGGGTCAAGCTTCTTTCAAAGGCGCCAAAGAGGTCAATGAGCGGAAAGGAAAGATAAGGCATATCGCTAGCCTAATCCGTGTAAGAATCCTTGGGACAGTGACTTTCGCCATGTCAGCAACTTACTCAACGATTTTCTTAAACAAAATGGTAACGTAGCTTTACTCTACTTACTAATCATTTAGATTCTGACGATGAACCAATATTCAAACTTCCATCCCATAGAAATATCCAAATTTAGGATCACGCCATTTTAAATATGATTATTTTTAATTGAATAATAGTAGTATTAAGGCAAAAAAAAAAAAAACTATCTCTAGCTTATGTATAAGATTTTAAGCATGTTTGGATTAGCTTCTAAAGAATAGCTTCTGTCTCGGTTTGTGTAAAAGTTATTTTTAGAGAATAGCTTCTGGAAAAGTTAGAAAGAGTAGCTTTTGGAAAACCATGGTTTCTACCCCCAAATTATAGTTTTGAGAGTTAAAAGCTATTCTGGAGAATCTAAGCATGTTTTTCTACCACTTCTGAAATTATGATTTTGAACTCAGAAACTATTCTACATTTTTAAAGTATATTTATCAGCAATTTTTTCAAAACATTGATTTTTTTTCAAAATCAAAATTTTGAATTTTTCTCAAACATACACTTTGAGTTAAAAATGGATAGGAATCGCATCTAACAAAGCTTTTTTTTTTCCCTCGTATTTTTCAATTTTTGCATTTTAACCCAAATCTCTTGTCTCTAGGAGCTTGAATAAAGTTACTTATAATTATTAATATCAATTTTTTATATAAAGATTACAAGCACCTTCGCCAGAATTAACTGTAACAACCAAAATTTTCATACAGAAAAATAAAATGATGGGACTCATAACTCATTAATCCAAAATAAGGAGAAAACTTCACTGAATAGAAGTCAACACGTGACTCTTCGAACCTTAGCCCATATTTTACATTTACTGAATTTTCGTAATTCAATTGACCTAAACTTTGTAATAATAACAACGTAAAAAACGTCTTTAGATGGCCTAACAACTAACATTCAATTTCAACTTTGTGCATATAACATTGATAATAAATTATAATGTGATCTCCCTTAGATTTTTTTTTTTTTATCAAAAGATCTCCCTTAGATTTGATACTATATAAACGGAGGCAATCTATAATATAACTTGATAGCTGTGAGATGCCTAATTTTCAAGTTATTTTAGACCAATGATGTTATTTTGACTTATGAGTAACATAAAATGTCATTGAAATATGCATTTTTTAATACATATTTTAAAAAATAAGTATTAGTAACATTAACACTTCATCGCACTCATAAGTCATAATGATCAGTGGAGTGTGATTATAATGTCTCCTAAATTAATAATAAAAATTTAAATGATTAGTTACTAATGCAATAAAATGTCATAAATCATTCAGGCTTCAAAATATAGTTGACTGTATATTGCAGGCAAGGACGACTCATGATTGTGAAGTTTCTTGCCTGAGGTAATGGAATATATTCAGATTCTGAGCAAGAAAATATACTGCTGTCAAGAGTAACTCATGATTAGCATATGGTAAACATCAATAACACCCTTCAAAAGTCATCGCCAATATAACAAACGAAATGGACTTAATTCATTTAATATGTAAAAAAAATTGCCTAATCTTATGTGTGTATCTTCAAGGAAGTTCAATATTTCATGAAAATTTTTTGAAGTTCAATTTCATTTCAAAAGTACTAAAATCATTTTAACTGATAAAAAATTAACGTTTACTGTTAACATTTTTACTAATCAACTACTACTTTTTAATATTTTCAGGGTAAAATTGTATCTAAGAGTTTCCAAGACTAGCAATAGCATTGATGTTAAAGAGAAATCCACCTTGAACCTCTATATGTATAGGTATATAGTGGAAAGCAAATGGTGTTTACACTTTGGCTACTTCTACAATAAAAACAAAAAACAAAAAAAAACATGTGCCTACGTTTCTTTAATTCCAAGCAAATGTTTAACATTCGCTCTTTCCTTGCCTGGCGACCATTTCAGATATATAATACATGAAACTACCCCATTTCCCACTACTTCTATGCAGCAAAATCACAAGTAAAAACAGAAACAAAATATGGGTCAGCATCAGACCGAACTGATTATTGCAATAGAATCCAAGTACATTTACATGAAAAAAAAAACAAAACAAAAATCAACGCTATGTAATTACAAAGAAAATTTTCATGTTGGAGAAGAAGATAAATGGTATATTTTAAAAAATGGTGTCAGTTGTAAGTTTCCTTTTGGGAGGAGCATTTTCTATGAACTGCTTCTGCATATCCATAAATGAGGAACCCTTGTTAGCAAACAGTCTACGCAAGTTGATCACAGAAAGTTCATTAAAGCTAGCAATAGCAAGATCAGCCTGCCCCAGATGGTACCTGCAGCATGAAGGAATTTCCAAAAGCTGCATGAGTATAATCTCATCTAAAGTTTCAGTAATGAAGTGCTCAACAAAGTGAAAACTGCCAAGTGTTTTTACATTTCAATGGGACAGAAAAATAATAGATTAAACTTAGTCCTAGCATTCTGACGCTGACCCAAATACTAAATTTGAATAGGATCTAACTCCCAATTGTATATGTGCATGCCTGACATGTTTAAGGAAATTCGTTTGGATAATTTTATGTATCTGTTATAAGTTCCCTAATAAATACATGGCAAGTAAAAATTTTTACTTGTATCATATGATTGAATCTCTTAAAGAGTTCCTCCATTGTCATGTTTTTTTATTATAGAACTGGATAGAAAATACCCAAGTAAATCTTTATTCAAATCTTGTGCATTTAACTTTTGGTGGAACATCCTGTTAGCTACTATTGTACATAAAAACGAACTACTCACGCAGGATGTGCGCCAATTAATGCCACAGCCATCATAGTACAGTTGTGAGCAGCAGTTACTCCACGAGGATCATCTTCAAAAACCACACATTTTGTAGGTTTCCGATCCAGCTGAAAGTCATTTAGTAAAGCAAATCAAAGACTAGCAAAATACTGTACCAAGAATAAATATATATTCGTTGACATTGCACATTCACAATTAACTTCCTTAATCATATTATTATGTGGGAAAAGCATAACACTTGCAGATTGACTAAGAACAAATAAACTGAGATAAGTTTCAGGCTGCCATGTTTAGGTAAGTTGCTAATGTGTTTATTGTTAAAATAACAGGTAATGATATCTTAATACCATTGTACTGAAAATATCTAAAATTTTCCCAGCCTCAAATGCTTTCATCATGACATAATCATCTGACTAGACCATACCTTGACAGCAGCAGAAAGAAATCTGTGAGCTATTGATTCCATTCCATCTTCTTCTGTCACAGTTGCCTGCAACTCAAATGTTGCAATCAACAAAGACAACATAAAGAGAGAATGTAAAGACATCAAACATCTTCAATGTCGAATTCAAACAATGTGTTAAAATTAGTTCTAGCCAAAAAGTGGCAATGTTATCCATTGGTTGAACCCTGGAAATATGTAGGACATTCAGTTAAAGCCTTTAAATTTCTCCATCTTACAAAGCAACACTTGGAATTTGTTAGGAGCAACAACCAATTGATTTTATTCAGGCATTTAAAACTTTCAATAACATTTAATGGACCAGAAGTCCAAAGACAGGGAGCATATTACAGGAAGAGTCACAGCCACATTCAACTTGCAACATAATTTATATATATTATAACTCTAAAATGACACTTTTAGCCTGAAAATAAAATAACATAATCAAGTTCATTATACGAGTGAAAAAACAGTATTCAATACTACTAAATAATTTAAATTCAAACTAGGGCATGCCCTAATTGGGGGTAAAAAAACTCTCCTATGTGGTTTCTCTCATCTACAAAACTCAATACCTTACTTAAGGGATGTTGAGTCCCATACCACGCAACCCAACTGCCATTAGTTTAAATCAAGAGTCATTTGTTCTTTAAATCAAATTGCTATTTCTGCAATGCCGTGTTTATGAAACATAGCGATTATTTATTCCTAAGATGAAGTTCCAGTATTGACCATTCTCATGTATTACCAACCTGGAAATACTTTTGGAGTCCCATTCGTTCCAAAGCTTGTGTCATGCTTCTTCTATCTAGACTTGAAACGACAGCACAGGGGATACGAGCTGTATACACAGCTTCCAACCACTCTTTAAGTCCTTCCACAGGTGTTTCAAGCTAGAGAAAAAGAGGTGCGAAAAAAAATGTCAGGTTCTTGGGTCTGAGGCCAAACAACGTTATCAGGGAGGAAAAACTTACTTTGAGAAGATTGTCATAATATAACTGTGAAAACCTCAACTTCAGTTTGTCCTGTTTGTTTTCTGTCTCATCGCATAGAAAATGCTGCAAGATTGAAAGGGTGAGTTGGAAAATATAAGCTGTGCTCAAAGCAAGATTGGAGAATTTTGATAATAACGCCTTCACAAGGATATTCTAGTAATTCAATGCCACCAGATTCAACAGACTGTCACTCAGAAAAAATAAACAAATAAATTTTCCTTTCATTTTATAATATATTAAGATCAGAAGCAAAGAGGATTATTAGATGATCAGATAATATACACATAGCTGAGAGTCAGATTTTATAATGAGAAACCTGGAATAACATGCCTGACAGCAAGACCCAGGACTAAGTGACCCAATACAAGTCAAGATCACATGTTTTAAGCAACCTGAACAAACAGACAAGAAAAAAAATGGAATTTTGGGCAACCTGAAGCTCCTTCACTTTTTTTTTTTTTAAAAGGTACCCATCAGGCTAAAGTCCCTCTGTAAAATTGGTCTGCTCACTCTCTTCAGTAAAAGATTACATTTCATGGCTGTTTATTTCCCAAATTAGCACATGTTATCTCAAGAAGTTGAATGTATTTGTGATTTTCACAAAATGAAACCTTTTGGCATGAGCCCAAAATAATAATATCCATCTATAGTGGTACAACCACGAGGAACTTCATTAGTTCAGAGACATAAACATGATCATGAATTAATTGTCATAACTGCAATGTTCTTCCTTCTAATAACCTTTGCTTATGGTTGGCGATTAGAAAAATCCCTACTTTGTTGACATTAAGGGATCTGTAATTCATAGTTAATAGTTTAAATTTGTGCGATTGATATGTTATGAAATACAAGTTTAGATAAGCAAATGCAAGTTTCCAAACCTTCTGCAACATGTGATCAGCACCAGAATATAGCAAAGATCTTTCCACATCACCATCTTCAGCAATATCCTTCCCTGCATGAGAATCAAATAAAGACTTGTAATAATCTTACCTCTAGAATGATGCACGCAAGTCATCAAGAAATTTTCTAAAAACTCAGATACTTCAAATCTGTTGGTCCAATTTGATACACTGATCCAAGGTGAATTTGGTTCTTGTACATAAGCATGAAAAAACGTCCCAGAAAATAAGATGCATGGACTTCACGGTTTATTAAACCTGTTTAATTTAAAAATGGCAATGCCATTTAGCTACTTTATTTATAGATGCAATAAAAGGGAACGAAATGAAAAACAAGGGGCCTGATCTATTGTGGAGGAAGGAAAGAAAGCCACGGAAATGATGCGTTCCCTCAAACAGCATGTATCCATAATATTTTTTTCCTTCAAAGGTGGCAAAATAGGAGGATATGGAAAATCATTTGATCAAGTTCTGTGAATTTCCATTTTTATGCACCAGCACCAGCAATGGAACAAGTTATAAGACCGTTAATATGGTAAAACTTTATGAAACTCTTCCCTTCCCTTTCTATCATATAACCATCCAATCAAAAGATTCTATTCTATCCCACTCCTTATATGCTCTAGTGATAATTTTTCTTTCTATTCTGTTCAGTACATATTCCATTAAAATTAACATAGTCAAGCTCCAAAGATCATCTCATTAGAGTCCCGTAATAACAACTTAACATACCCTCTTCTGAAGCAAGCTGCTTCCAAGCATTCCATCTTAGAGCTCGAGTATCAACCTGAAAAACATCACATACAGTTATCAAGCAGAAAGTATAACTCGGTTGCATGATATCATGTGTGGTTGTGTTCTTGTTATCTCATGCAATATAGCAATAGCCCCCAAAAGTAGTTAATAAATGAGGCAATACAAGTCTACACAATTGCAACGAAGACCATAAAATCTTTTTGCGTCACTTCAACATTTCCAAAGCATGGCTGGCATGATAAATCTCAAACATTACAAAAAGCTTAAAACTAACCACAACGTTGTCCCAAGAAAAGATAAGGCCATAAGCTTCATCCGGCTTCATAGCATAGCGTATTCGCTGAAGAAATCCATCTTGCAACTTCTCATTCAAATAGTCCTATTTTCAAACAATAAAACAAAATTGTTAATTCATAAACTAAGCAACTCAAATTAATTTTGAGCGAATCTTAGAACACCCATAGCAACCGTAGTTCATTACCACATCAACTTTTAATGGCCCGTCAGCTCTAAAAGTCTCAAAGCCCTCCCCATATTCAGCTCCTATTGCCTGGCAGAGAACATGAATTGAGAAGAATCATGGGAATAAGAAACCTTGGAGTCCTGGAATTCTAACAAGTTAACATCACTAAATTCACTGTTCCAATAAGATTGCGTAACGATGACCCAGGCCGATAGAATATATTCACTGTTCCAACAAGATTGCATAACGATGATCCAGGCCGATAAAAGATAAACCTTGGTTACGCAGGGAATTAAAAAAAAAAAAAAAGATAAAGCGGGAATCCATAGACTCAGCAACCAGCATATTGAATCAGGAAAACGGTTCCTCCGTACCTCCTGCATGAAAAGTTTATTGGAGGTAAATGGCAACCCGTTACCATTCACAGAGCCGTCGTCTGCGGACCCAAAAGAACACCGAACAACCAGACGATTCGCCACCACACCCGATCGCTTCAATTTCTGGGAAAAATCACATATTAGAAAAAAAGATGAAATCATAATTGAATGGAGAAAAGAAACAAAGGCATGCATAAAGAGAAGAAATTGCGTACCGAAACGTTAAGTTGAAGGGTAGAAGGAGAAGGTTGAAGGCGAGACGAGAGTGGATGAGAAATTAAACGAGAAGAGACTCTGAAATCGTGAAAAGCGACGCAGTCCATGGCAACAAAGCACGGCGTTAATGCTGGAGAAGAAGCTGACAGCTGAACAAACAAGACGAGGAAGAAGAAGAAGAAGCTAGAGGCTTTAGCTGCTGCTTGATTTTTCCCGGCTGATTCGGTATCAGTTTTCAGAGCTTTTGATGACCAAAGCGGGTTGCCGCTCACGTGACACGCTCCTTCCTTCACTGTGCTTGTGGATAAGAATTTCGTCTTCTTTTCCCTTTTTTAGTATTTAGTATAGCATTTATTATTTAAAATTAAATATAAATATAAATACATGCATCCCCCAAAAAATATATAAATACATGTATATCCAACATTAGTGGTTTTTTTTTAAGTATTTTATAAAAAATATAATTGCCATCCCATATTTGTTCAAAAAAATTATCAAACTTTTAGAGTGATGAAAAATGGGTACATGTATATTGGTATTGTATTATGATGTTCATGTATGATAATAAATTTTCTCAAAATAATTATGATAATAATAATCTTAACGGTTGATAATAATGATGATGTCCCTTATCCGATTCAAGGTTTTTCTTCTTTTAGTAGTGGTGTTATTTCTTTACCTCATTTTAATTCTTACATTGCTACTTTTACCTCATTTTTTTATATCATTTTCCCTTGCATAGAAAATATAACATCCTTCGATTACCCATTGGCAATATTGACCTAGTCATATGTTAACTTTCAATTCATTATTTTAAAGGTAAAAGTGCAAAAATATAGTAAAAATATTTATAAATATTACTGCACCTTTACTTTTATTTTAAAATTTAACAATAAATAGTAAAATTTAATATATAATGATATTCTGCTTAAAATTGTTTTGTTTGTTTTAACTTTAAAGAGAAAACAGAAAGGCGTTAATTTAAATTTAAAAGAATAAACTCATTAAAGGTTATTTACAGTAACATTAGAAAAACATGTTCACACAAATTAAAATATAACTTATCTTATATATTTACTCTATAAATCATAAATAATAACTTCTACATCTAATCCAAACAAGGTACTAAGTTTTTCTTTACAAATCAATATTACTAAATTTGAGTTCAGCCAAGTTACTAGTATGAAAGCAATATTTTAGCATTAGGTCATATTTAGCATATATCCTGATGTGAGAAGAGATAAGCATGGCATTAAAAAAAAAAAAAAACCTAGTTCTCATGCATACATGTCGATGTTTACCTGTTCATTCCACTTCTTTACACATTCTATATTCTTGTGCACCAAACATTGTCTTGATTCCGTGTCCTACTTTCTATGCATCGTTTTCACAGAGAATATCCGTCAATTGACCAGTTTCCTTGAAAGATGTAATTCTATAGCAAAAAGCAACCTCTACACTGTCGAAAACAAAATAAATAAAGCTGGAGGAACATTTCACCAAAACATAAAAATCACAAGTTAATCAGCATCTCCATCTCATTCCAAGATCACATTCACAGGCCAGTAAGGAGCCTCAAAACAATAACTCCTCCAGCTTCAAAATGTGAAAGCTATGGCTCCTCCCTGTAAGGAGAAGAGTAGAAATTGCAAGACTGCAACTGTACAAAAACCAACGGAATTGTTTTTGAGAAACTGCCTGCAGCTGAACTTTCTAACTGTGCCTCTTTGCTGACATGGTCCCAATATACAGATTGTTCAACGTAGAACGAGGCCTCCAAGTTTACTGCTATATCTTTATTCCTAGTTCAAATTGATAAAGTGGTCAGGTTCAGGAAACTTCTCGTTCTATACTGAAGGAAACATTGAGAATGGAAGACCCTCACACACACACACACACACACACCTCCACTGTAAACCAGTCATCTGAATGTTCTGAGTAGTATTCAGAGTAATCTGAGGGTTCTTCACAACAGAACTTGTAAAACTGTGAACAAAACCAGACAGAACAGTTAGAACTAGAAAAACAAATAAATAAACAAGTGGACAATGAGAATCTAAAATGTTCTTCTAGCTTTGGAAGCAGGCAAACCTTATCAATCTTCCCGACCATCGCTGAATCAGCCTCATCATCCACCTGAAAACCAGCCACTTGTGATATATATACAGAAGTAGGATTCTCAAGTTTTGGAAGAATAAGAGGCAAGCGTGAGGGTCGCAATTCATATGACCAAGTGTGAGCAAAAAGCAGTTGACAGTCGTATCACAGATGGCTTTATTTCTCTCTAAATGGAAATTTTTACTACCATCATGAGTAAATGAGAAAGCCTGGCTGCAAATCATTGCCTTCTCATTTTTTTATTGCAAGAAAGAATCATCCATGATCCTACGAACCAAAAGGGGGGAAATTAAAGCATCTGTCAAACGAAAGTTACAAAAAAAAATTTGGCCAGTAAGAACTGAACAAAATGACTCCTTGGTTGCCTAGATTGATAGATGCACAAAAGCCCTTGTACAAGTGTCTCAAAAACCCATACATGATATTTTTCCAAAACCTCATTTCAAAGTTTCATAGGACCCTCATGTCAACAAAATAGAACAGGATTTCAATGGGAAAATGAAAAAAACTTGAATAATAACAGTGTCCATTTACCTACCAGTACCATATCATTAGCTTCTTTATCCAAAGCTTGTTGGTATGCAGATTCTAGCTTTGCAGCTTGAAGAACATACGGTTGCCTTTCCTGAGAAGAACGGAAAATTAAGTCCTAAAAGAATCCTATTTTCCAACTTACAAAATGAGAATGGACCGGGCTTACCTCCTTGAACATGCTTTTCCAGGTCTCAAACCCTT
>QFDD01006936.1:0-10481 GCA_006871305.1 Vachellia collinsii
ATATATATATATATATGTCACTCCAAAGTAGTAGTGCCATTGATGTTATTGATGCCGTTGAAGACAACTTTTCATGTAGTCTTTTTACAGCTCTGCTTGTACCTGTGTCTGCCATTTTGGTTAATCAAAGCACCTTCTATATATTAATCAATTAGCCAGCCAGCCTTGGCATGTGCAGAATTGAATGTATATATGTATAATCCACTCCACTGTAAAACTCACGCTCACTCCTTCACTTACATTCACCACCACACATGCATGCTTCCCTCAAATGGGCAAATTTGAAAGCAGCCACATTCATTAACATCACATGTGTTCATATTGTTCCTGGCCACGCCTCCATTATGTATACCCAACATTATTGTGTTTGTACTCCTGATTTGATCACAAAACCTTCAAGTTATGCAATTAAAGCTACATTTACATATAATGTTAGTTATAGTTGAATGGGCCAGTCTTGAATAAGATTGTTTTAAATAGAAAGATAAAGATATATTTGCTTAAAAAGGAAAATGAGAAATTTAAGCTGTGTGTGTGTGTGTGTGTGTGTGTGTTTGTGACACGAGCGTGGTTCCCATGGAAAAATAAACAAGAGGTTGATGAGGAAGTAACGAACGGTGTCGTGTTGTTATCATTGAAACCAAAACAGCAACATGTGTGAGTATCATCATAACAAGAAGACGGCTTCATGCATGTACACCTGTCTCCAACTAATTGCCACCATTGGAAACAACCTCCAATGAAAGAAACTTCTCCCACTTTAATCTGCCTAGCTTTTTATTTTTTTCCCTATATTTCATTTCAATTATTTATGTCTTGTCTCCGATCATTTATAAACTGCACAGCTCCTCTCTAATTTTATGTCATAATTTTACATCAAATAGATTAACAAAACAAATATATATGATGATGACCTCCAGTCATTTTCATGGCTCCTTTTATTTAATTTCCCTTCCTCTTCTCGCTGGGTCCTTGGTCATTGTCCTTGATGTGTCATCATACCCTAGTTTCAAATTTAGCTACGAACATTAGTTTTCTTATTTTTACCCCTTGGGTCGTGTCCCATCCCATTTCATGAATGCACCACCTAGCCACACACATTCTTTTAATTTTTATGGTTAAAACTTTGAACCGATCTTCACCGCCAAGTGTCCCACATTTAACATCACGTCACCTTTTAAAAATTGGTTCAAAGCATGTAGGGGATAGGCATGGTGATGGCAGTTGGTTATCAATTAATTAATTAACATATAACAATGGTTAAGTTTCTACTCACCAACCATGTGGTGACATATATGCAAGACTTGCATCTCTCTATGAATATTCAAATGCTTTATCCCCTTTGGGACGGCCACTGAAAAAGGCTTTGTAAGCTATCATCTCTGTTCATGTATTGAATTTATCGGCTCTATTCTGCTCTCTTCTAGAAATAAGCACGTTTATATATATAATCGCATCGATTTAATTATTTACTGGCTCAGAGGGAAGAACCCGAGAGGGACCTGATTAGATGGCCAAATTGATAATGATGTTATTAATTAATAAAAATTAATTCTCCTCTCCCTTAGAAACCGGCTCAATGAAAGAGGATGAGATCATCGATCTCAAGGAATACAACTTTTGCAAAAGTGAATAATCATTATTCTCACTGAAATGACTGGAATCTAGCATGCCCTCCGTCCATTCATGAAACCCTATATTAACTTCTTCTTTTTTTTTTTGGTTTAAATCTGCAAAACTTTCACCCGCAAAATTAATAGAAACCAACAAGAATATCTGCATAACAATATTCTCCACGCAAGTGAAACTTTTTTTCTCGCCCCTTGTTCTCGCTCATTCTTTCGTCTTCTTGATCGAAAATAACACGTTTTTCCTTTTCATAATGGAACTGAAAAGTCAAGAGTGCGTAATTTGGACACAGTGGAGAGTGAACATGTGACGACAATCATATTCTAGTATGTGTCTATTAGACAGTAGGAGACACAAACACAGAAAAGTGCTTGTGCATTTGGAATGGTGGAGGAAAAAGAAATGAGTCAATTAGATACGATGAAGATACAGTACTGTTTTAACCACCCATATTCAGAGAGGGATTGCACTTGATAGATAGAAGAAGCTGGATTCGCGATCCAACTCCACTTAATACGTACATTATATGTCTATAATAACAACAACAATAATTAATATGGATTCTCGATAATTTATGTTTTCCAAGCAAGCGTCATTTTTCTAAGGATCACCGAAATGGCAAAAGACCATGGAAGCAGCATCAAGGCGATGGTTGATAAACATTGAGAAGGTCTTCGTTCATCGTGGACTCTTCCAGGCCCAATGGGCCTATAAGGTTGAATATGTTAAGCGCCTACTGTTGGTTTTTTTAATATATAAAGGTTTTGAGTATTGCTTTGGCATCCTCCAAGTTCCAATCTACGATACGAATGCTTCATGCGTCATAAATAAATAATAATAATAAATTAAAGATGTACGTATCGTTGAAGAGGGATGTTACGCTGTTAGGCTTGATAAAATACGATGGTAAGTAGTAAATACACTGTAAGATACTATATGGTAAACTTTTGTTTTTTATTTTTTTGGTAATATATTTGCATTGAAAGAATTTTAACTTTTATCCTCTTGCTATATATATCCCCATTCCATTTTCTTCACTTGAACTAGTTTGGCTAAACTATTTTAATGAGGAAGTCAACAGGGAAATATGATGGTAGAACCTGATGAATTTATCTTCGTGTTTTTGAAATATTGCTTTATAAGACCAAGAGCTGTTCTATTGCTCTTGCCCAGCAATCCGTCTTAATGATATCATTTTTCGTAGAAATGTTTGAGAACTGCCATCATATTGAATGATCACCTGCGTTCTGAATATATGGTGAGTGGGAAAAAAAAATATATGCTGAGGGATGCTAAGAATTTGGAGTTATGAGATATTTTCACTCAATGTCGTCTGTCTTGGTAATTGGTATGATTATGATCGGTACAGTACCCTAATTTTGGGGCAGAGTGACCAATTCATGATGCCTCAACCGGTTTGTTCGCAGCACAGCACTGTAATTGAGTACCTCCTTTTCACCACGACTTATCCCACAAACTGTAGTTTTGCCATTTTGTCAGGATGTCTTTAACTAATTTAAAAAAAAAAAAGTTTTAATCTAGTTAAGTTAGTTAATTATCATAAACATAACATGTTTTTCCCTAGCATGCCTTTATTACGGTGGCCTCTCTGGTTTCAAACATGATTCCAAGAAGAAAAACACACTACCTTACTAAGAAGATATTAACACGGACGGTTTAAAAAAAAAATCATAAATATGAGATATATCTCTCTCATATAATCGGATCAGAACAAATTTTTCAATCAGGCTTTATGTTAAGTAAGAGTAGTTGACAGCTCTGATGGAAATCCATGATATTTTGAGTGGAAGAATGTAAACATAATGACAAAATGATCTTAAACTGTACAAAGACCATTCCAATATTTTACACTGTAGAATTTTCACACCCAAGTAACACACTTATTTTATGATGAGAGTTTGATTGATCAAAGATTGACTGCAACTATCTGGAAATAATCCCAAAGATCATCAGAATGGAGGAATGCAGATTAAGGTTCTAATTATGAAATGTCGTGTTCCACAAGGAAATGCAAAGCAATATAATATCCGTTGCTTATGGCGTGAGATTCCACATGCACATATCAACAGAATAAGGAAAACCCAGAAACCCTTGCCTAACAGATCGCCCCCATCAATCAATGGGTCCATTGAAACCGTGAACACACGGCACTGTTGATGCTTATTTTGTTCACACGGAACGAAACCGTACTCTACCACCACCCATTTATTACACCTTGTAACTTGCAACTCAAACTAAATTACTTAATTAGTCCTCCAATAAATAATCATGTCTCTGAAACCCCCTGCTCTGCATGTTCATGTCACGTGCATTATATGAACTCAATTCTCATCATGCAACACCTACACATCTATCTATATAGGTACTGCACATTATATTTATTTATATAGATATAATCACGTTCCGCAACAATGCAGAATCAGAAAACCAGTGAGACCGGCAAGTTATACAATGAAATGAAAGAATATAATTGAATTTCCAAAAACAAAGAACCCGTACATGGAAAAAAAGAAAAAGGTGGCTAATGTGGCCATTTACAACGCCTCTTGGTTACCTTACTCAAGAGGGGAGTTCAAAGGTAAATACAAAAAGAGAGTCTCAACTCTCAAGTCCAAACCTTGGGTTTTAAGGGGGGGGGGTTGAAAATAGATTTTTTTTTTTATTAATTTAGTTATATATATAATTTTGAGTTGGGCCTCTTACCGGGCCACCACATTGGAATGGACAAGAGAGCATTAGGGCCTAAGAGAGGAAGACTTCAACGGTTGAATTTATGAGGTTGAGGCATACGGGACACGCTCGGAAGTGCGCGTCGCATTCCGTGCAGATGCATAAATGCCGACACGGCAGCGCCACCACCGATGCCACTCGCTTCCCACACCCTCTGCATTTGGGCCCCGATGATGCCACCACTCGGTCCGGGTCAATATACGCTGACTCCGCGTCCTCCGGCTGGCCATCTCCGCCGCCCGCCGCGCATGATAGCCCTCCGTCCTCCGCGAAACACCCTCCCCCTGCTTTATCCTGCGCACCCCCGCCGCTCATCATGGCCTGTTGCAGTTGCGCTTGCAGAGACGCCGCCGTTGCCTCCTGTGCCTTTGCCTTTGCCTGCCAAACCTGCGCCTCCACGCTAAGTTGAGCCGCTCGCGCTTCTAACTCCGCATTCCTCCGCGTTGCCTTTTCCATCTCTACCTCTTTCTCTCTCAACCGCCGCGCCACCGATTCTTCTGCCGCGCTTAGAAGTGCGCGATAATGCCTCTGTCTCTTCTCGGCTAATGCTCGTCGCAATTGTTCTCCCTGTTGTTCCGACAAGATACATCCATCGTTTATTCCCTCCCTTTTTCTCATATCGTGCGAAAACCGAACATTTGAATAGGAACAGAATAAAAATACAGTACCTGGGCTTGGAGAAATTGATCAATCTCATCACGCTGTTGTTTGATTTGGGAAGCAAATCCTTCGGGTAATAGAGATAAGAAAGCATAAGGCTGACAGGCTTGTTGTTGATGTTGATGCTGTTGTTGGCGTTGTTGCTGTAACTGTAGTCTTTGTTGTTGTTGCTGTTGATGGTCGCCGAAGGATAATCGAAGGCCGGTGGAGACCACATTTGGTTGGTGGTTATGGAGCTGAGAGAGTTCTACGAGCTGAGGAGGCTGGGATTGTAGAGAGAAGGGATTAACACAGTTAGGAGCTGTTTGGACGACGCAGGTGGCCGCCGTTGCTTCTCTTCCTCTCTTGCGAGAACCATTAGTACCTGCTAATTTCGCAAACAGGCAATTTTCAGATTGGCGTTCAACGAATACTTCTCAACATATCCTTGCCAATGGTTTCAATGGCATAGAAACCAATAAGCACCTCCATGGGAATACAGTTTTTGACAGAAGAACATACCTCCATTACTGAACAAGATATGGGACTGATCAAGAAGCCCTCCCGGTTGTGTCTGTAACGAATAATCATGTCCTTCCTGTTCGTTTCTGTCATCAGAATGGAATTAGAAGAAAACAAGTATCAGTCTTCCAGAATCAATCAATGGCATAGAGGTATGAGGAGAATACGCGGGTTGAACCAGGAAGCAGGTATAAAAGCAAACCTGTTAAGGAGGAGAATATTGGAAGGGTATTGAGCTTGAACGGCCATGGCAGTAAAGAAGACGAAGCAGCGGAAGAATAGAAAGAAAGGGTGTGAGGGGAATAATGTGAAGGAGATGAGGAAGCGGTGTCTCTATAAAGAAGACATCATTGATGAGAAGAGAAGGAATCGGAGACGAAAGCAGCAGCAACACCGTTGGCTCACTTTGTTGTTATCACCTGCACACACTTCTCTTCCTCTGTGTCTTGGCCTTTGATATAAGCTATGGCTCTGTGTGAGGAATACAAAGATAGGAGAGAGAAGATATAGAGATAGAGAGAGAGGGAGAGAGGGGAAGAGGAAGAAGAAGGGAGATGGATGGTGGGATTGAAGAGAATCAGTCCAAGAGGGAGACACCTTATTCTGCTCTTTCTCTCTTGTTGTTGCCCTCTCTTATTAGTCTTCGCGTGGGGTTTGGCTTTTCTCATGAACAAGTCTCGTGGTTTGTTATATAGTATTTGCTTCTGCTTACCACAATATTTATATTTTAAATTGGGAAAAAAAACGTAGATGAGAAATAGAAGTAGAGTGTGTGTAGTGTGTGTGTATTTAGACATTGTCTGGTTCATAACTGTTAATTACAGAAACGATTCATTAATAGGGAATAAAATGGTTTGGTAAATGGCCAATGGTTTCTACTCTATTGTATTTGAATCTCTCTCTTTGCCCCCAGCTTTTCCTTCTTTGCTCTCTTTTCTCTCTTATTTTCCTTTGTCCAATGAATACCATTATTTTATAATTATCCCTCTTTCCATCAATGACGTCAAAATGCAAGCTCCTTTTCTTAATTCATGTTTTATGGTTATTGTAATTTTAAAGGTATTCGGATAAATCAAATACCTCTCAACATATATAAATTCACCACAGAAAAAGAAAAAGAAAAAGGAAAAGATCTCTCCATGTATTCCCTCGGTCAGAAAAGATATCAACTGGGACATGTTGTACGAGGCTGACATCTAGGAGATGATTTTTAGTTAACTTTTAAAATTAAAGACAGTATATTACACTTTCCCCAAAAATGAGAAAATTCTATCATCAATTTAATTTTTTTTGTTAAAAGAAGGAGAAATTAATTTCTTAACAATTATATTATTTTTCTAGACAATACAATGTTGAGGTGTAAAAAATATTCTTATTGAAGGATCTTTTTGGAAAATATTTAACGAAATATATCTAAATTTTGCTGCATTAATAATTACATCAACATGGAATTACACACCTATTTGTGCACAATTTGAAATTCATAACCGTGATACACACTCAGAGAGCAGCTATTATATATTGATTGTATATATGTGCCCCCATTGCCAGTCACGTATCTCTCGATTAATTCGAAGGTTTTATTAATCTATGCCTTATATTATTAAGCGTTGAGATTAAGGTAAATAAACTCCAATCCTAACTCATTAGCAAGACACAAGTGCTTTATGTTTCGTCCCGGAACGCATATTTAGATATTCTCCGTTTCCAATAATATGAACGGGTAAGTATTAAAGTTGAATTTGTTAATTTCTCCAATTTGAATGTTCAAAATCGCAACAGCTGTGTCCCTCGTTGATTCTTATCTTAGAAAAGGGGGGAAATGAACAGATCGATCATAACCAGCATATATAACGCGTCTCCATTAATCTAGTTGCTCCCTTGGATCAGAAATTGAGTTCCCCTCTTTATCTGCTAACTTCATTCAAATCAAACATTCCACATTTAGGACTCTTTCAAATCATCACACAAATTTAATCGTAACGAGCGACGTATGAGATGTGAATTAATAACAGGAAAGAAGAAGAAACTTTCAACATAACATAACATATATATATATATATGGCCATAACGAATTCCATTGACCATTTCGGTTTTCGAAATTGCTTTCTTCTATGTTCGTTCTTGTAATAGCCATTAAAGCGCTTTGATTCCTATATATACACACACATAAATTCATCTCAAATTTTATATCTGCTAGGTTGTCCTGCCTCAATTAAATCGACAGTTTTCTCTTTTATTTTAAATCTATCTCAGAAAACCCCATGCTTCACGAATCATGCGTTTAACTTATATTGAATCCCACCGCCGTACAGTTAGAGAATAGGGTAACCTAACAATGACCACTCCAGTTTCTTAATGCTATACAGCCTATACTGCTAATTATTGTCATTGGGCGATGGTGATTAATTTGTTATCCCACCAGCAAAGTTAATTTTATATATATATGCAATATAAAAATCTATTTTTTTTATTTATTTTTGCTATGCAAAGAGAAGACATGTTTCTGAGACATGGGGCTCGAGCAATCACAAAGTCACCTAATAATTTTATCATGTGTAACGTGAAACTTGTTAAAACCAACCATCATGGAAAACATTAAATACTCTTTTTTTTTTTTGGGGGGGGGGGCTTAAACCCAATATAGAACACCAACGGTTGTTATAAGGAACAACCAAAGTAAATGATAGATAATTGATGATAAACCGTCGTACGTGAGACTAATGAAACCAAGTTCGTTCAAGCAACTTTTAATTAGGCATGATTAGCATAACATTTGGTATACTTAATTTAATCAATGCATTGGTGGAGCCACACGAAAGAAAATATAATTACCCCGTTCTCCTCCTCCTTCTCTCTACTTTCACTTGATCGACAAACTGGCGATGATTTGATTCCATGATTGATGGAAAAAAAAAAAGAAAAATAATAAATAATGACATTAATGAATTACGAACTTTTAACTTTCTTTCCCGTTTCGTTTCTTGTTGTTAGCTAGCTTATAGCCCAAGAGGTGAAGGACAAGTTTGTATTAGGTATGGTAACGTTAGTTGTGAAAATTAGTTGTGGTACAAAAATTAAAGGGTATATATGCAGGGGGGAAAAGGTGGAATTAAAGTCAGTATTGGGTGATCTTCCCCAAAATAAAAAAGAAAACAGACACTTATATTTCATACTTTAATCAATATAGAGGAGAGTGACAGAGAAAGAGAGAAGCCGCCCAACACAGAGAGAGAGAGAGAGAGAGAGAGAGAGAGAGAGAGAGGAAAGCAAAGAGAAGAAGGAAATGTGAAAGAGAGTGCTTGGAAATGGCATCATGCAATTTGTCTTTGCTTATGTCCCACTCACAGAGTCGGCTACTTCTTCTGCATCTTCCAAAAATCGTGTGTGTGTGTGTGTAATTACTAGTATATTAAATTAATTAAGCTTTTTATGTTAATGTAACAAGCCTGCACGGCAAATTATACGGCGCGCGCGCACACTCTTTCTATAATACACGCATAGTTAAATTTTGTTAGTATATTTATTTATACGTACAGTTAATATAGGGCCAACCACACCACAAGCTGTCTCCTTTTGCCTCGTTGCCTTGTTATTGCATCAACACATCACTCTCTTTCGCTTTCTTTTCTTTCTTTCTGCTTTTATATATATATATCCCTTTGGTCCACCCGCTTAACGCCTCATTCATTGCTTAACCCTTAGCCATCTCATTAATTATAATGCTCCCTCCTCCCTTTCCTTCTTCATCTGCTTGCTCACTACACATTTCAAAAAACAGATCGTACGTATATGGTAATAAAGGGTTTTCACCCTTTAAATATAAGGCATTCCGTTGCCGAGAAATTAAAGTTCTTTTTTATCGTATTTACATATATTTTATTTGAATGTACAATTTTATTCTTGATTTATTGTTATGTAAATTGTGATTTTCTTACATAGTGTGTATGTTAAATATGGGTAAAATTTGAAAGGTACTCATTTGATTATATTTATAGGGCAGAGAGATTATTTCTTTTGGTCATATTTACAAATCACATCATTAAATTTTTTATGTTAATATGTATAATTTTAACATTCATTTATTATGTTCTGACTTTATTTTTATGTGTTGCGTTGAATGTAATTAAATAGGGATAAAATTGGAAAATAGTTGAATTTTAAGACTGAGTTATATGCAATTTAAGGTTTTCTCTGATTTATGTGAGACATGTTGAAAGTGATTTATAAACAGGATCGGAGAAGTATTAAATTTTAAAACAGGTTTATGATTGAAGAAATATAGGAGTTTGTGTATGTGTATGTATGTAATTGTATGGTCCTCCAAGGGAATGGTAAATTAATTGAAATGTGTGCGTAGGTTTTTAGTAATATTATTATATATAAGTGGGATTATAATGATGAGCCTGGAATTGTGGAACGAGTTGTCTGGAATCAAGATCGCATCCACAACGTAACGCACTCGTTTGATTGACCTCATTTTTTCGTTCAGAGAAATGAGCGATTGTAATTGTGTTCACAAACTAACAGTGCTGAAATAATGATGCTGTAGGTTAGGTAAAGTGAAGCCTATATATATATATATATATATGGATGGCACTTATCGTCCAAGGGTTACATCCATTAGAAAGGAAAATTATTAAAAGCAGTTCTTAGTAAAATGTGGTTGGCTTCAAACTTTGAAAGGAACCTTCAATTAGATCACGGTTCAAACACGAGTTATGAGGAGTGGTGAGATTGATGGATTCTATTGCGGGTAAAGTAAGTCCATGAATAGTTCTATTTCAACATTGCTTTTTCATATATATATATATATAAATAGAGACAGCATGTAAACACATATATAATGATGGAGTCAATGCATGAAGGGCCAGGTCAAGCGGCTTGTTCCTTGCCTTCAAATTAATTTAAAGGTCAGTGATTAGTTCCATAGACGTGTC
>QFDD01006937.1:0-12874 GCA_006871305.1 Vachellia collinsii
TTTTAGACTGTATCACAATGGTGCGGTCTAAATAATTTTCTTTTATTTACAAAAATGCCACCGGTTATAATTTTTAGACCGTATCCTCTAAAAACGGTCTAAAAAAGGCGGTCTAAATGACTTATTTTGTACTAGTGCCCATTTGGTACCCATCACTTGCTTATAGTCAAAGTCCCTAATTATAATGATAATCAAGAGACATGTTTAAAGTAATGTGATTCTTTGTTCATTGAAAGTCACAATCTTACATACCCTAATCATAATAAACCAAAATACAACATATTATGATTCTTTGTTGCAGATATAAGTTGCGCATGCATCATTGTATATTTATCCTATCCTTCTCCATACAATGCATAAATTTCTAAAGTTTGGAAAAGGCTTCTTCCTAAACTTAGTAGCTCCACGATGAACCTATCAATAAATGAATTCCATATCAGTAATAGCTAAACAACATCAAACAAATACAAATGTATAGTAAATGAACTAGCTTACTACAACACAGGCATCCCAAACAGCTTTGTCTGTAATAAATGAATTTGTAACATTGTTCCATCTAAAATTATTTCCATTAGGGCCTCTTAATGTGAGGGAGTATATGAGTATTGCCCTTCAAGTCACACCCACAAACCCTTTCTTCCATCCTCTGTTCTATATATATTACGTAACAAGCCATGAATCCTGTGTTGTTCATATATTGTTCTCTAAGTGTCATGTCCACAAGTACATCGACAAGTATCTCTCCTCTTCCAGAGTCTAGAGATGTTGTTGACAGACATTACCTATTAAATAGTCATAACTCATTTTTAAGGAATCTAGGTCCAAAAAAAAATTCATAATGAGCATACCTATAGCTCCAATGCTGGTAATAGTCGATGCATTCATCACTTTAACTCTGTCCATGGCTCTTTTGTTGAGGATATCTTGGTTAGGTTTAATTTTTCATCAGAGAAGACAGTGAAATCACCACAACATACATTTTAATCAATACATATATTTTTCTATTTCATTTTACATTTACTTATCATTAAGGGCAATATGGACATTTTACACAATTTTCCTACATACTCTACCAACACTTTAATCCAACCAAACAAAAATTTTCCTATCAAATCATTTTCCATTTCAATGCATACCAAACATCCCATCTAAAAAAAATTTTCATTCTCTTCCATTCAATTCTTTCATCCAAACCGACCCTTAAGGAAGGGTCTGGCATGATTTGGCAGTATACGACTATACGCGAAGACTTCTCCTCAAGAAATAACCCCCACATATATCAAAGTCCAAAGAGGCTGGACGATGGGGCATCAATTGGCCCCACAAACTAAAAACCAGCTATGTGCACAAAAGATGAACTACATATGAACTAATATATATATATATATATATCTCACAATATGAATCCTTCATCAAAATATCACAACCTACTTATTTATGGGGCGGGCCACCCTTTAGCTCATTTGATGGTTTTGTTTACATTGACCCTGTGCACAGTAACAAAATTTACCCATATGCTACACTAGAGAAAAAATTTCCCCAAATACTACAATTAAACTCGTTCTTAAAGTGAACGAGTTTAAAATTGTACTAAACTTGTTCACGTGAAAAACGAGTTCAGAGAGGAAGAGAGGAATCTCTCCAAACCCGATCTTGTGGTGAACAAGTTTGGGGGGATTTTGATAAAAATACATATATATATATATATAAAAGGACCTCCATTTTATAAATATAAATTGCTTAATTCATAACAACATAACTTTTGAAAAATCACGGATCTCCATTTTATAAATATTCTGGACAATTTTAACATTTCAGTCGCTAAATTATCCATTGCATTGCATGGGAAATAAATCTCGTCATCAATATTTTGGTAGTTGTGGAAATTACATGACGCTGAGGGCCCATATTCTGGAAACTCTTTGGGCAAAAGCAGTTAACACTTACCAACCAGTGCGGCCGAAAGAGGAAAAGCTCCTTGTTAGTTGTCTTGTATTTATAGTTTTCTCATTAGTTGCCGGTAATTGTTAATTATTACTCTATTTCTTTTCGTAATGAAAGTTGATCTTTGGACAAAAAAGAGAGAGAGGAAAAGATCCGATTCACAACACTATTGTTTTGATTTAATTTGATGTGATTAGAATTAATGATAAAGATATTAGGCAATGGGTCAAAATTGAAAAAAAAAAAACAATTGTTAGCCCATCACCCAATATCTTTATCATTGTTTATTATATATAATTTTTATTATGAGTCAAACTTATTTCTAAAAATTCCAATCTCCATGAGCGTGTAGCGTTTGATGCAGCTGTCCTTAGTTTATTTTTGCAACAAAAAAAAAATTGAAAGCATAACTATAATTTACAAGAGTGGGTGGCCTGGAGTAACCTTGAAAGACAAAATTGCCAGAAAATGAACTCTCTTTATCCCTCCTAGTTTTTTGCCTCTTTCTTTTATGTAACAATTATTTCAGCACTTAGCTTCTTAGATGCCAGATGAGGTTCATTCTAAAATGGAAAAGGAAAATAAATAACAAAAACACAGGTTGATTGGATGGGTGAGAGCAGAGATATATGCCACGATATAGAGTTTTCTAGAGCACATATTTAATCTGATACATACATAGAAAATTAAGCATTAATTTTAAATAAACCACCATTTTGGCTTCATATTAGATTACAGATGATCATGCATATAAGTACCTTACTATATTATCATTTTCCCCATAAAAAAAGGCAAAGCTTATACAGGAAAATTGATGAAGAGTTTCTATTTAAAAAGTATATTAATTTAACAAGAAAGACATTAATTTGAGTACTGAAACATTCGGTGTATGAAATATAGTAAAGCATCATCAGTTTTTTGCGTATAAAATCATATTTGATATCTTAACTAATAAAAGTTCAAAACAGAAACTGTTTAACGATTTTTGGATTTCCCCACATATTTATTTGACGCTGAAATTTTGATATGCGTGCATGGATTGTAGCACAAGCATCCATGTGTCTTATTTCCAAATTAAATGCATGAACGTCAGATTTAACCAAAAATGTGTGCAACTTAATATATGCAAGAAGCAAATATCAGCAACTTCCATTACCTTCCAGTTCCAATTATTATCTATATATATAGATATAATTTGTATAGCACATCATATATCTATACAAGCAAAGTTCGATCCGTTTGTGTCCAATCCCAAAAAATGCTCGATAATTGTGTTCAAGTAATTTCAGGTTTTGCAACACTCATCTTTCTCCTTGTTCATTTCCAACGAAGAAGACAATGTTGCAGAGACCCACTCTCACTGGATTGGCCTTTATTTGGAATGTTGCCACCAGTCCTAAAAAACTTGAGGCGAATTCATGACTACGCAACTTATGTTCTGCAAAGAAATGGAGGTACTGCTTATTTCCTTGGACCTTGGTTTACAGGAATGAACTACTTGGCAACCTGCGACCCCATGAACGTGCATCACATGATGAGCAAGAATTTCTCCAACTATGTTAAAGGCCTCGAGTTTCGTGAGATTTTCGATGCTTTTGGGGATGGCATTATCACTTCGGATTCCGATGAATGGAGATACCATAGGGCACTATTCCATTCGATGTTTAAAAGCAAGAGATTTAAGATGCTTCTGGTGAAGAATGTTCGAAACAAGGTGGAAAATAGTCTCATTCCTCTTCTTGGCCATGTAGAAAGGAAAGGGATTGAAGTGGATCTGCAAGACGTGTTCATTCGCTTCAACTTCGACATTGTTTGCTCCAATATCTTAGGGTACGACCCAGAAAGCCTTGCCATCAATTTCCCGGAAGTTCCAAGCGAGAGATCTTTTACTGAAGCGCAGGAGTTTATATTCTACAGACACAGTCCCCAAGAGCATTTGGAAGCTTCAGAGATGGCTTAGAATTGGCCCAGAGAAGAAGATGGCGGAAGCTTGTGAAGTTTTTGACAGGTTCCTCAATGAAAGCATAGCATCAAAGAGAGAACAGCTCAGCAAAGACACCGAAAACGATGAAGAAAACGATGACTTGTTAATGTGTTTGTTGAGGAATGAAGAAGGAAAAGAACACGTGGATGACAAGTTTCTGAGAGACTCTGCCTTTAATCTCTTTGTTGCAGGCAGAGACACTATACCTTCAGCTCTCACATGGTTCTTTTGGCTTGTTGCTACACACCCTTCAGTAGAAGAGAAGATTCTCGAAGAGATCAAAGGAGAAGAAAAGGAAGAGAATGATCATCTAGTATATCTTCATGCTGCTCTATGTGAAGCTCTGAGACTGTATCCTCCAGTACCTATTGAGCGCAAGCAAGCAATCAACCATGACGTACTTCCCAGTGGACATGAGGTTGGTGCCGGTACCATGATCTTAATATCTTTATATGCAACTGGAAGATGTGAAGAAGCTTGGGGAAAAGATTGCTTGGAATTCAAGCCTGAGAGGTGGATCTCTGAGAGAGGAAGCATTGAACATATACCATCATACAAGTTCGTTAGTTTTAATGCAGGACCAAGGACTTGTTTGGGTAAGGAATCGTCCTTCATTCAGATGAAGATAATGGCTACTGCTGTCTTCAAGCATTATCAAATCCAAGTGGTGAAAGATCATCCTATTTCTCCCACACTTTCCATAGTGCTTCTGATGAAGCATGGCCTCAAAGTTCGGGTCACGAAAAGGGAGTGATTCTAGTTAATCTGATAGAGGATTAATTAAGTAAATAATTTCTGATGCATTCGAAGTCGTGGAATCAAGTATTACGCATGTATTAGATAAATGTTTGAAGTTGCGTATGTGGAACCTATTATGCATGTACTACCTCCTAAGTTTAATATAATATCTAAGGAAAAGTTAGTGTTAAATATATTTGAGGTCGTTAAACTATATATATATATATATATATATATATCATGCACGTATTACTTGAATGAAGTTTACTTTGGCGGGGAAAAAGAGCTCACAAGATATATATATATATATATATAAGGCTCTAAAGAGACCTGAGTGCAAATATCTGAAATCTGAGAGTATTTAGAGAGAAAATGAGGATGCAATGACCACAACTTGTTACTGCTATTTCTTTGTCAATTTTAATACAACTTGACAGATCGTTAATAATATCGTAGGAAAGCAACTGAAAGTAGTTATGATAATTGGTGAAGGCCCATTATCTGTTACATGACCACATGAGCATACACACAATATCTAACATTTTAATCTTTTACAAACATTAAAATGATGAGCATGGGCATGGGTGGCTGTTGGATGGGGTCTCTAAAATTGTCAATGCCCAGTCTGCCTTGATGGGAGAGTGCTTAGCCTTCTTCGAGGCCATGAAGTATGCTGTTCAAAATGATCTTGACGATGTATCCTTTGGTGCAGATAATCTGACTCTAATTAACTGAGCCAATCACAGTCCATCTCCTATTAATCCTTGAGCATGTTCTGAACTTAAGGAAGTTAATTAGGAACCGTCCTCCTGTGTTTGGATTCCTAGAGAAGCTAATTTGGTTGCTGACTAGGTTGCCAAAACTTCTTTGGGTGAGTTGTGCTCCTCTGATTGGGATTTTAGACCACCCTTTGCTCTCCGCAGGCTGATCGATGCTGATGTTAGGCTGTTTGTTATAGATCCAGGCTGGCAGATTGTGTTACCTCGTTTTGCTTTTGGGGTTTTCGTTTTTGTTTAGATGTCGGTCTGTATGGTGATTGATATTCTGGAGTATTGTCCGTGTATGGTTTTTTTTTTTTTGAAGTTGAATGAAATTCTGTTATTGGCAAAAAAAAAAATGATGAGCATGGGCACCCAAGCTCACTAAGGGAAGGCTCTGGCAAGATCTGATAGTGTAGTGAAGACTTCTCCTCAACAAGTAGCACCACACACATATCAAAGTCCAAAGAGGCTGGCCGGTGGGGTATCATTTGGCCCCACAAACTCAAAACCAACTACGCGCACAAAAGATAAACCACATATAAACTAACACACACGCATACACACCTCACAATATGAATCCTTAATCAAAACATCACAACCTACTTTAAGCCAACTCCTCTCACCATCACATCATTCACCGGACCCCCCCCCCCAAAAAAAAAAGGACGTTTCTTTCTTTTCTAGTCCCTATTCGTTTCTGAAAATAGATTAATTGCTTCTGGTTCACACACACACACACACACACAGTTTTGGTGAAAATTTGTTAAGGTAGCCTACGCACAAAACTTTTTTTAACTTACCGATATCCTAGATGTTTCAGAATGTAACAATAGTATTTCATTCTATTAAAAAACTAGAGTTAACCCTGTGCGATGCCCGAGATGTTATAAATGATAGTGTATGATATCATGGTGTGCTTTATAAATTTCTTAATATAAATCAGTAAAACATTAAATATTATAATTACAAATTGTATCTTATACTCTCATTTGAGTTATCCTTTATAAATTCCTTTGAGGCAGATAATCTGACTCTAATGAACTGAGCCAATCACAAAACAACGTCGAACTATTCAACAATGAAAAACAATGATCTCATGCATAAAAATGACATGACTTCTCAGATGGTCAGGGTCTAGTTTGAACCGACGGTCATGATTATCACAAAATGAAGGACTGAGGTTCAGTTTTTTAAGTTAGATGATGTGGCTCTCTATGAGCTCTGAGATTGTGTAAAGTAATAAGATAGAATGAACAAATAATTTGAATTCCTTTCTCCTTGACTTGAGGAGTGATGAGCCTACACATTTACATCTATTTAATACTATTAATTGATTAATTCCTGATTGATTGTTGAGTCCCTAATTTATTTCCTGATCGTATATAATCCTTAATTATATGATTCTAAGGAATAGTTTGGATAGACCAGATTTGAAATTTCTGAGGGATACTTGGAAAAAAGTTTTTGAGAGAAGTTAGACCCATGTTTGTACTATGTGGTTCATGGTGGCCTTATTGAGCAGATGAAAGACGCTGGAGTTGTTGTCGTCATTGGTTTAGATTGGACAGTGGATATGGCCCATGGCACAAGAGTTGAACACGTGTGCCCAGAAAGTGGACAGTAAGGGTGAGAGGGAGAGCTGACCAAATAAGATAAGAGAGAGAATCTTTCACGTGATTTTTCTCGGCTCCAGCAACATGAATCAAATTAAGGCGAAGCAACCAGTCCGTGTTTCACATGCACATATATAGGCCACACATTATATAGATATTTTCAAAATATTTGGTCCAATGTTAGTAGAAGAAATTAAGGCAGCGGTTTTTGAGATTTGTGCAGATAGTGCCCCAGGCCTCATCAGTAGTTCTAGCCTTTGATGCGTTAGGATATCATTTCTCTCTATAGTTACACAGGTCTTCAATCGAGGATATCACCTCAAAGAGCATAATAGATCTTTTATCACTCTGATCCCAAAATGCAACCATCCAGACACTTTCAACGATTTTCTGCCAATTAACCTTTGCAATGTTCTTTATAAGATCTCTTTCCAAGGTTCTATGCAATAGATTGAAAAAGGATACTGGGAGATTTGATTACTCCGAATCAAAATGCCTTTTTGAAAGGGAGATTAATATCGGACAATATAATTAATCATTTGCCTTTGAATGCAGAATTGCAAAAATTTAGGAAAACAAGGAAAAAGAAAATAGGATGGTGTGCTTGCAAATTAGATATTGCAAAGGCTTATTATGACAAGGTTTCTTGGCATTTTCCCATTAGGGTGATGGAAAAGATGGGGTTTCCAGATTATGGTGGATTCAATTGATCATGCAATGCGTTATGACAGTTTATTCATGTCATAGTTAAACCTTCTCAAGAATTAATGCAAGGTGACCCTTTATAGCCATATCTTTTTTGTCTCCTACGTGACATTGTCTCTATTGTATGATAAATCAGACGGAAATTAAAATTTTAAGTGGTGGCAAGGAGTTAAAGTTTCAAGGAACAGTGAAGCTATCGCTTATTTGATAGATGCTGATGATACGCTTTTGTACTGCCAAGCTACGCTCGGAGAAGGATTAATTGTCAGATTAATTTATTTGAGTTATAAATTAATATATAATCTAACAAAATATATGAATATTTTAAAATATATATTATAAATAAATAATTTATTTAGTTTTTTTTTTCACTCCAAAAAATCAATGGACTTTTTATATTAAAGAACCGCAGTGATAGTTTTTTCCCCTATCCACTCATTACGATTGTTACACACATGATATATAATTATATATGTATGTGTAGATATTTTATAGAGTTTTCAGTTGGCAAAAAAAAAATATATATATTTTATCGAGTTTTGCTGGGTTGGACACAGCCACAAAGTCGTTCCACTCTTGTCCTCACCCTCCTTTTCAGGCGTCACTTTCAGAGAGAGAGAGTGATGTTGGAATAGTTATAATTAGAATTAGTTAGGGTACTCATAATTAGAATTGTAAACTACCAGAGACAATTATCATAAAATATTTCAAAATCAATCTTCATAAAGTTAATTGTAACTAATGAACCTACACTTGGTGCCTGTTTAGCAAAACTTTTGGAGAATAGTTTTTATCTTGAATTGCGTAAAATAGGTTTTGAAAATAGAATAGATTTTAAGGAAAAAGTGATTGTGACAGAAAAGAATATATTTAGATAGTTGTTATTAGAATAGCTTTTAGGATGTGAAATAACCTAAAAGAGTATAAAGTAATGTATTAAATTATATTTTGCATTTTATCACTAAAATGACATTGAATTTTTTTTTTTTTGAAATGTACCATTTATAGATGTATAAGCTCAAAATATCATTTCATAATAAAAAATGTAAATAAATTTTATAATACATAATTTTAAAAAATTGTTTTTATTTACTTAAAATATGTAAAATAACAACTACATGTATTTTTTGGGAAACAAAAACTGAATGTTATAAAATTTAAGATATATTTTTTAATATAGATATTAAATATTGTGGATTGCAAAATTACACAATATTTTAATTTCAGCACTGATATATGAAATATTCATATATGAGATGATAGCGCTTAGATCTTTCAGATTGTGAGTTACAGAGATTTTGTTTTTTGGTTGCCAAAGAGCTACAGGGATTGTTGCACCAAACTAGTTCAACCAACATTAAAATATACCTGTAGTATTGCTAGATCCACCAAATGATGCCCCAAAAAAAATTAACCAACACAAGCAAATTAGCATATTAAAATATGATCAGCAAGACAACTAAGAAGATCTTCTGATACATAACGTGTAACTTGCTTCTATCATCATGTTATACATGCTAACTACCAAGTCACTCTCTAATTCTTGACCAAGCTTACATCGATTTCTTTCATGTTGACCTCTACATCAAATAGATGCCTTACATACTCATCACCCAGTACAAAATAAAACCACAGATAGTAATCACATATATAAGATACTAGACGATGAGATTGAGGGAACCGATTTACCAACGTACAGTTGAGCATAAAATGAAAAACTTTTCTAGTCTCTTCTTGACCCTCTAGCCATTTCTTCTCATTAACCTTTCTCTTAGACACACACACACACTCGTTATGAATGCGAGGAATTACGGAATTGTTGGAATGGTGAAGGCAAGAAGCAGTGATATAGGAAGGAAATATGTGATGGTCGATTTCTTTGATGAAACCTGGAGGAATAAACTCTGCCATGAAAATCAAATAATGAAGAGCCAGAAATCCAGAGGAACAGAGGCTATTGGACGGGTTATTGCACTTAGAAAAGAAAATCCAGTTCTGATATTATTTTTTCCATGAACTTTAAGGATGAAAAATAATCAAAAGCATAGGGCTTCCGTTTCATGGAAAGTTCAGAACTTGCTTGCTCTAAGAAAAGAGGAGTGGAGGGGAACAAGGTCGTACCAGCTCGAACCCATGCCCATGAGTTTCCGGCAAAGCATAAAACGCATCAGACAAGAGTCAGCCAGCAAAACCCATCCAAGGAGTCACAGATCATAAAACAAAGTTGAGAGAAACTCGCCGGCGTGCGCGCTCTGTGAATGAAAGACGCGAGCAATCGACGGCCAGGTGTGCCGAGACGACGGTGAGCTGTACGACGTTGGTGAGACCGATTTGATGAGAGAGCCGATGGTGGCAGCTGAAGGAAACACCTCTCGAAACCATGTGAGGGAAAAAAGTTGAGAGAAAAGCAAGAGGCAGCTGGAGGAAGGATTTCATGGGTGAGAGAAAAGTAGAGCGGTAGACACAGGAAAGTTCACACGTGAGAATGAAAAGCTCCCAACGGTTGCTTTGTCCAGAACCGTGGTTTTGAATCCAAAACCTTGGTTTTAGAATTAAAAGCGATTTATAGCTTATTTGGGAAGTAACAAAACCTTGATTTGAAAAGTGATTTCACACAATCCAAGATAAGTATGTGAGAGAATTTTATCTCGATTTGTGTGAAATTGATTTTCAGAATTGATTAATAAACATGCTATTATAATTACTTATGCAACTGCAAGACTTTGACTGATAAGTATTTATCAACCATCATAGTCTTCATTCCAAGAGGTAAGGTAAGATAAAAATAACTATTTTTTTTTTAAAAAGGTTGTTATCTTTTGGATTTTTTTATAGCCACTGTTACTCCTGCTCTTAAAGGGAGAGAAAGGAAGGTAAAAGTTTGTTTAACCCGCACTGGTATTGTTTTTTTTAATGTTCCTTAGCACCATAGTCAATGAGATGTATGTAAAAGTTTGTTTGACCTGATCTTGTTTGTGTGAATATAATGCCTTGAGTGTGGGGCATGAAAAACTTGGTCATCTTGTTGGATTTGTCATACAATTTCTGTATGTGTGCGTGTTTCTTTTATAGTTTTCCATTTAAATGTAAATTTTTTTTTGTTTAGTTTTTGCTCTGATTTTTATAATTTTAAATTTTTCGTTTTCAAATATGATTTTATTAGGTGCAGTGTGTACATTTATTTTGCAGGTTTCAATGTATGGAAACTGATTTGACTGTTAGATTAGGAAAATAATTTGATAATTTAGAGTAGGCATGAAGGTTTTGGAATCAATATGTTTGTAGGGTAGGCTTTAGCGCAAGGAAAAATAGGTTGACAAAGAGTAGGAAAGATAAAAAGACAATTATTAGCTATAGATATGCATGTTCAAAAGATGGTAAATGAAGACTAGATAAAAGGTACAGCTCAGCCACCAACCATCATCCTGAGACTAGGATCAATTGTAAAACTGGAATGACGGTCAAATTAGTGGAAGGTAAATTCAAAATCACCAATTTTATAGAAAAACATAACCATCCATCACATCTTCAAGAGACGGTGCATATGATGAGGTCTCAATGAAAAATAAGTAATGCACAACCAGCTGAGATTGATTTGGCTAGCGATGCTGGGCTTAAGCAAAAAGCAACTTTTGATCTTATGAGTATACAAGCAAGTGGGTGAGATAATCTTGGGTTCACTTGAGTTGATATAAAAATTAATTGATGACTAAACGAAGAAGTCTGGTAAACAGGGAATTTCGATGCTTATTGAAATATTTTAAAGAACAAATTATTGAGAACCCTTCATTTTATCATTCATACCAGCTTGATATGGAAGATCAAATTACAAATATTTTTAGGCTGATGCAATTTCATTGGACACCACATACTGCACAAACAATAATCATAGGCCTCTTGCCATATTTTTAGGACTCAATCACTATTACAGAGGAATTGTAATTTTTGGTGCAACTTTGTTGTATGATGAAACTACATAATCTTCAAGTGGTTGTTGGAAACTTTCTTGAAGGCAAACAAGCGAAAAGGACCAACAACAGTTTTTACTGACCAAGATCAGGCAATGGCAAGAGCACTACGTGAAGTTATTCCTGAAGTGAAGGATGCATTAGGCACATGGCACATCGAGCAAAATGGAATGAAACATATTGGAAACAAAATGAAGGGTGGTTCACATTTTTTTACTTGACTTTCATAAGTGTATGTTTGCTATTGGGGACAAATCACAGTTTGAAGAAACATGGGCTTCTCTAATATCATCATTCAATTTGAAGGACAACTCATGGATGAAGACCATATATGAAATCAAAGAGAAATGGCCATGGTATTATATGAAGTACTCTATTACTCTTGGTACACGTAGCACACAAGTAAGTGAAAGTGTTAATGCAGATATCAAGAGTATTACAAACCCAAGTGTTGATATTCATGAATTCTTCAAAAATCTTGAGCGGGTTGTTGCAGATTAAACATGAGCATGAAGCAGGGGGGGGGGGGAAACCAGGATTAATAATCCAAAGTTCGCTTATCCTATGACAAGTTGCTGAGGTTTACACCCATTCGGTATTAAAATTGTTCCAAGACCAATTTGATCTCTTTTTTGTCACTTGCATTTCATTCCTCCCAAGATGAGAAAGGTCCAGTGTCCACATATGCCAGTTACCATGGATAATGAAGACAAAATGTGGGCATTGACATTTGATCCAACAGATGATTCCATATTGTGCAGTTGTAGGCATTTTGAATCTGCTGGGATATTGTGTCCTCATGCTTTAAGAAAATGAGGCAAATGAAGTGACGAAACTTCCAGAAAAGTATATTTTGAAAAGATGGACCAAAGAAATTGAAAAAAAATCGTGAAGTTGAAAAAAAATTTGCCTTTAATCGTAAGTCACGTTGGAAAAATATATTTCAAACCAAATTCAAAGATGCCTAATCACTATTGCAGAGGAGCTTTGGCATCGGATTCAGAGGACCTTTCAATCCTCCAAACTAACCCCACTTACCATCTCAGATCAATCTGTAAAGCCTCGCCCACAGGACACTGCGACGTGATTATCATTAGAAGTTTGCTATATTACAATATCAATGAATGAATGGTGGATATTGCCATATATAAAACAGATTTT
>QFDD01006938.1:0-10848 GCA_006871305.1 Vachellia collinsii
GATAGAACCGCCAATCTTGCAGCCCATGTCATCTTGACCAACTTCTGTTATTATTTTTTTCTTTGCCAAATCACAAATATTTTAAAGTGTTGTCATTGAATACTAAATATAAGTAGTAAGAATTTGAATTTTAATTTATCATGAATTTTGTCATTCTTTCATTGCCAAGAGATGACAATGTTTCGATTCATCATAAGCCCCTTCCTATATGAGAAGCACTTTTTATAAATCTGTTAGCATTTTATTCATGATTGATACATATTTTAACTGTGTTAAGGGATTTATATTGTTTGTGATTATGGATGGTGCGACTTCTAATAAATTTCATATTACAGGTAGATGCATATGTAATTAACCATCTCCCATCCGGACGTGGGGCATTTTTACGTTTTCATAACATATCAAATGTAAATCATTAGTTAATTATTATGATAATAAGATCTTTTGTTTTTTGCTAGTGAGAATTAGCGAATGGATTCGTGGTCACTTGATTAAAGTAAGTAAAGAGTACCCACTGGCAGGAAAAAAAAAAAAAGAAGAAGTAAAGAGCACAAGTCTAATTTTCTGAAAGTAACGCAATCTCTTTTGCTATATTTACGAAGTCTTAACAGAAATTTAAGACTCTCACCTTTCTCATAGCTAGATAAGTAACATAAAGAGTAATATCTAAATAAATTCCACTTCCACAATAATATTTTGTATTTCATGGGAAGAATTTTTTTTATTAAAAAATTCATGCTTTTTAAAATAAATAATTATAACTTCTTTAAAAAATATAAAATTAATTAAACATCGTATATATCAACTTCCCAATTACATTTCATGGGCTTCCAAGAAAGTAATGCAAAAAAACCCGGCACCTCTTAGTTGATGTTAGAACCTCATTTTTGTACCGAAAAAAAAAAAAAAAGAACCTCCTTTTTTTATATATATATATATATATGGACAAATATCGGCCCAAGTTGGCACGTGCTACCATCCCTTCTCTTACTTCTTAATACATGCCTTCTCAATGTAGTCCCAGCCCTCGAGTCCCAACCCTCTCTCTGCGCGTTCTCTCTTCTCTCCCTCTTGTCTTGAGGGCAAGTTTGCTAGATAATTCAGTCCGCATAATGTCGGGGAAAAGGAGGAGGAAGTTGAAGTCGTAAGTCCTGATTTGATTAATTGAAGAATTATTTTTTTCTTGTTATTGGGATATATTTATCTGAGAATTCAGTGCTGGATCAGTATGGATTTGTTAGGCCTGGCCGTTCTCATTTTGTTAAATTATTGTCCTTGAGTCTGAATTTCATTTTTTTGGCTAATTAGTTTTGAAACGGACTTGGTTCGTGATCGTGACTGCTCTAGGGTTTATAATTCAGATCATTGTTAAATTCTGAAATTTTTGTCACCGAATGGGTTGCTGCAGTATGAATTATTGATTATTTGAAGTAATGCTGTATCTTTTAAACCATTGACTATGGTTGTGTTTGGCATCCTGTAAACTGGAATGTTTTTGGGCCCGTACATTTTTTGAATTGGTAATAGTAATTCTGAGATGGTAATATGTTTTTTGTTTTGTCGTTTTTATCATTTAACCCGTATTCTAGCCTTTATTTTTGTGAATTTGGGTGCTGAAGGTAGCTACACTGTTGATTTGGACCAGTGTTACAATCATGTATTTCTCGTCCTGATGCTGTATTAACGCTCTCCTAGATCATATATGATGAGATTTCAGCTTACGTTTGGGGTACAGAGTTTTTAGGATGGAATGGAGAAGAGAGAGGGAACTTGATGCAAAATTACGTGTACCCTTATGTACAACAAGCGCAATAAAAAGTAATAGTAGCATGATATAGTAGATTCTGTGTAAAAAAAAACTGAGGTTTATCGTTATCAACATCTCTGTTGGGCAGAGAACTGTTGGAGTCTCCGGGTTATAGAAGTTTCATGCTTGTTGTATCTCAGGATATTTGCTGAATTATTTCTATTTTTACCTTTCACTGACCAACAATTGTATTCTTTAGGTTAAATGATACTATTGCAGACAACAGAAGAGCAACAAATGAATTGAAAAATGAACATTTGGAGTTGCAAAATTGGTCCGATCTTCCTGCACATCTTTTAGAATTGATTTTGTCCCAGCTGACCCTAGAAGATAATATTCGTGCTTCTGCGGTGTGCAAGAGTTGGCATTCTGTTGCCACCGCTGTTCGTGTAGTGAATCAATCCCCATGGCTCATGTACTTTCCAAAGTTTGGCAGCTGGTATGATTTCTATGATCCTGTGCAGCGCAAGACCCATTCCCTTGAGTTGCCAGAGTTAAATGGCTCTCGAGTGTGTTATACAAAAGATGGTTGGTTACTACTTTACCGACCCAGAACACACCGGGTGTTCTTCTTTAATCCCTTTTCCCGGGAGGTGATCAAACTGCCGAGATTTGAGATGACGTACCAGATAGTTGCCTTTTCTTGTGCTCCAACATCCCCTGGCTGTGTTCTGTTTACTGTTAAGCATGTCAGTCCTACTGTTGTGGCCATTAGCACATGTTTTCCTGGGGCAACAGAATGGACTACTGTCAATTACCAGAACCGCTTGCCATTTGTCAGTAGTATTTGGAATAAGCTTGTCTTTTGTAATGGACTCTTTTATTGTCTGAGCCTCACTGGCTGGCTAGGGGTTTTCGACCCAGTTGAATGTACATGGAATGTTCTAGCGGTACCTCCACCCAAATGCCCGGAGAAATTCTTTGCCAAAAATTGGTGGAAGGGGAAATTTATGACAGAGCACCAAGGAGATATAATAGTTATCTATACCTGTTCTAGTGAAAACCCTATTATTTTTAAGTTAGACCGGGAACTTCTGGAGTGGGAAGAGATGAAAACACTTGATGGAGTTACTCTTTTTGCTAGCTTCCTGTCATCTCATTCAAGGACTGATCTCCCTGGAGTAATGAGAAACCATGTCTACTTCTCGAAAGTTCGTTTTTATGGAAAACGCTGCATATCATTCTCTCTTGATGACTGCAGATACTATCCCCATAAGCAGTATCATGACTGGGGAGAACAAGACCCGTTTGAGAACATTTGGATCGAACCTCCAAAGGACTTCACAGCCTTTACATGAGGGATATCAGTGAAATAAGTATGTCCAAAAGGATATGTATAGACTTAAATCATCACTAAATCTCAATTATATACAATAACTTGGTTACATGTCTTGATATTCTATGCGTATTTAGTTTAGGTTTCATGTGTTGGCATTAATTTCAAGTTGTATTCGATTTAAAGGCTCTTTTCCGACGTTTTAGCTGCAAACTTCTGTTTCCAATTCGGTATTTTGTTCCTGAGTATTCTATATGGTGTGATCTGATAACAGTTTATTTCTGTACGAGGGATATGAATATTTGAATCCAAAATGATGGAGGACTGTGGTTAAGAGGTTAAGGTATGTTTGGATTGGTTTTTGAAAAATATTTTTTATCTCGGTTTACGTAAACATTATTTTGAATAATAGATTTTGGAGAATAGTTACTGAAAATGTTGAAGAGAATAGATTTTTGAAAAATCATGATTATAAGTTATATTGAAAAATCAGAGAATGTTTATGTAACTAACACAAAATCATAATTTTGAAAGTAGTAGTTATTTTGTATTTTTTATACATGTTTATCTACCTTTTTTTTTGAAATCATAGTTTCAGGGTCAAACCATGATCTCAAATTTACACCCGAAGATGCTCTAAATCTTGAAACAACTTATAATCGATTTGATCACTTTGATCTTAAAGGTCATCTGCAAACTTTCAGTACTAATTTATATTCCTCGCAATTCCATTTGCTTGTATTTAGTCATAGTGAATTATTTTCAGCTAAAATTCAAAAGCCGAATCGATGGTTTAGAGAAATTAGAAGTTATATTTTTTTTTCTAAATTTAATCTTAGCAACATAAAATAAATAAAAAATGTAGAAGTTTCGTATGTTGACAGAAAAAGAAAAAACATAATTTCGCCTTAATGATTAAAAAACGCCATCGATAGTAGTCTCAGATAATCCCGCAGATTGTTCGGTAGTATAAATTCCTTCCGTCATTGTGAGCAAATATGAAGAAAAGGCATATTTACCACGAGAAAACTATACATGTATGGAATTGTTACGGACCATGGCTAAATTTTGATCAGCCTGCTCCAAGTTGAGTTTTCCAGTAGTGAAGCTCCAAGTTCGTAGCTTGTTGAAGTCAAAGGCAAGTCCATTTGTTAGTAGGGATGATATCGGCTCCGATTCTTAACATCACTGTGTCTCCCACCACGGGATGGCGGTGAACGGGAATGTTGTTGCAATCCTGGATGCTGCCTACAGCCAAATACAAGCAATCTCAACTATAAACAATTTGCAGAACAATAAACAAAGCTAATTAAACACCTTCAGGCAAAAGAAGAGAAACCCAGACCAAGAAAATGAGACTCACAATACATATCCAATCTTTCCATCAGGCAAGAACATAGGCATCATCGCCATACCAGCAGCAGGAGCCACTCCCCTACCATACCCCAACGGCTGCAAACACAATCGCTGTATCAGCAACATTAATACAGAGCCAAATAGATGGGCCCCATCAAAAGGGCAATGATCCGTATTCATCATAATGTATTAATAAGTGATGTGCCGTTCACTCTAGGGGTTCATTCAGGTAGAGAAATTTTTTTATTTTTGGGAAGAAGGGTAGAGAAGGTATTTTGAAAAATAAAAATCTCATCCATCCCATAGATGTCAATAATATACATAACACAGAGATGAGTTTAAAGCAAGAAAAAGAGCAACTTACTTGTGTATAGCCAGCCGCACCATATCTTGAACCCAAAGCACCGTAGGCACCTCCACCCAAACCATAACCAAGTGGATAAGTTGGAAGTATCGAGTTCTGTGAAACTGGGGTCCTAGATGACTTATGATCTGCTTGTGGTCTTGCAAGTGAACACTCTAAAACTTGGCCTGTCAAATCCAAAAATTGCAATATACTTATCCAAGCTGTTGTCTGAGAAAACTAGGGAGCGGACATAAGGTATATTATGGAAAGAAAATGTACCATCAATTCCATATGTCTCAGTATCCTCCAACGCCTTCCTGGTAGATGACCTCTCAGCAAAGTGAACAAAACCAAATCTGTTCTTTTCATGTCCAGCTTTAGCAGGAGGGAGTACCACTTTGGTGATCTTTCCATGATGCTCAAACAACTCCTTCAGGCGATCTCGGGTAATGTTTTCTGGCAGATTCTTTACATACACTGCCTTTACCTGTATTAATCAACTGCCATCAAAACAGCTTTCTAGAGTATGTACAAGTCAGTTCATAGATACACCAAAATAGACAAGAATTTCCTTGTGAAGGTCATTAAAACACTATAAATAACAAACTAAACATTCATTAACTAGCAAGAAGCCAAAATTAGCATAATAAAAAAAAGGAAGAGATATAAACATTCGCGAATTTGCTGAACAAGAAAAATGAGTACACCTCTGATAGAGTCATAAACCAATGGGATTATTTTTGTTAATGAAAACATTTTTATTGATATAGGAACTCAGGAGCAGTAACATAAAACAACCAAGAAATAATTTTATCACGAAATTTCTAAAGGCAATCACATGATAAATTTTAAAATTATGAAGCACAAAGTAGATCACCTGGGAGACTGCGGATGATTCAGCATTCTTAGGTTCAGCCCACTTCACGGTCGGAGCATTGTTGCCGAGTTTAAGTTTTGGGTTTGACATATTCTGCCTTGAATATTCTGCACATGCATGATTGTAATACTCAATAAAAGCAAATCCACGATTACGATCTGAATTCTTTGGTTCCTGTAACAGCAAAACAGTTAAAGTTAATGGCTTAATGCACAAACAATTATCGCACACTTCGCAATCATGACAGCAAGGGGAAGGAAATTATTTAAAATACAACGGAAATTGTCAAAAACCTTCAAAAGTTCAACAGAATTGACACCAGGCCCAATTTCTGTTACAGCCTTCCTCAAAACTTCCTCTGTCCAATGTCTAGGAATATTACCAATAAACAACCTATTTTTTTCTTTAGATGCTGAGCATTTTATTACGTTTCCCTGAAAAAGAAGAAAGTTATATCGGAGGATGGTTACAAAAGACACAAGTAAACACTAAGGCAATAACAGTCAGCCGAAAAGAAAGATTACAAGATAAGGAGAAAATGAAAATGAAAATTCAAAACACAAGGAGAGAGCCATGTCCAAGATCAATTAGTCAGTAACGAAAAACACTTGTGATATTAAACAAAAAAAGGAAAAACAAGTCCAGAAACTTGCCTGAAATTTATACTTGTTCAGCTTCTCAATAGCCTCAGAAGCCATCTCCTTTGTCTTGAAGGTCACAAAAGCATAAACTTTCGCTTCACCAGAGTCTTTTCCCCTCATAATCCTAACCTGCATTAAATTTCGTTAGTTTGAATGAACAATAAAGAAGGAATTAAAGAAAACTTTGTTCATCTTACCTCAAATACATCTCCCACAGATTGACAGAAGTCCCTTAAATCCTCTTTCGAAGCATTGTGAGGAATGCCACCAAGATAAACCACTGACCCATGAGGTGGAAGTTCATGAAGCTCTGCATTCTTCTTTTTCTCATCTTCATCCTCAGTGTCTGCAGCATTTCTATTGCCAACCCCTTCGGTCTCTTCCCCTTCCCCTCCCGCTTCCTCCTCCTCCTCCACTTCTTCATATTCAACTTCTTCCTCCGTGGTATCCCCTTGATCATTATCCCCATCAAAGTCTACATTCTCTTCATAATCTGTAGGTTTTTCAAGGTCACCCTCCTTCTCTTGTGCCTCGGAATTATGTGCTTCAACATCGCTGCTTCTCATTCCTGGCATTTTTCAAACCCGAAAAAGCAAGCTTCAAGGGCAACTGCGAAGGAAGCATTGAAGCCAGAAGCATTGACAGAAGAGAGAATGAAAATATGGAAAGGCGGAAACAACATGAGAGACCCAAGGAATGTTTGGCTCAATCTTTCAGAATCAATTTCACACAAGCGACAGAGAACTTTTCTGTATGACCCAAGGAATTGCAAAGTGACTGGTTCTAAATCGAGGGGTAGCATAGTATCGATTGTAAGAGACAGGTAAAAATATGAGGCTTATGATGCCGGATAGGCCAAACAGAGGAAAAAATGAAATGAATTTCCTGTCATTTGAGCCCTCAGCCCAGAAAATAGTGGCCAGTTTAATAGCTTCATTATTTGTCCGAGACATGGCAAACAGAGAAAGAGAGGACAAGGAACACGAGAAGTGAATAAGAAATTAGGGTACAAAATATAAATATGTATCCAGTAAAACATACATAACATACAGAGATTATAAGTTAAATGCAAAGGTTGGGACATATTCCGAACTGAAATCTTTCTATAAACATCTCAAAATAAAGAAAAGCGCGCGCACTGACACACACAGACGTGTGAAAATGAAATATAGACCCAATTACGTACTTATATTTCTATTAGGCCAACAAGTGCCTTAGAGGGAAGAATGAGCATAACTATAACTACCAAAACTGTAAAACAGAGACCCTAAGCTCGAATCTCTACACTTAGAGGGAAGAATATCAGTAATTTATTAGGTATCTGATTGTTAACCAATCAGATTGACCTGTTGACATGTGAACAGTTACTCGCTGAGTATGATCTACACATATCCACAAATTGAACACAACTTGTGTCCACCGTCTCCCTTGTCTTATACCACATGCATCAGAATAATCTAATACAAAAGGGCATTCGGAAGCACTGCGCTATAAAATTTGCAGCAGAGTACACAAAGCCTTGAATCAGTCAGGGCCTCAGTATCTCAACAAACGGTAAACTACGTTGAAACATTTGTTTCATGTTCATAATAAGTTAAAGCAATTGCTTTGTTAACTAACATCACACGACAAGCCTTAGACCTGATGGCTTTTTGGCCAGACGTTCGTCTCGATAGTTATTGATGCGAAAAGGGGTACGATTAAATATGTAGAACATCATGAAGAGCTTGAGTACCTAAATGCGCAAGACAAAGTGGAGGTCCAGCGTCCACCTCCGAATGAGGAGAGTGTCGTGTGCCCTACTCATTAAGTAGGATAATAGTTTTTGTTATTTGCCGGTCTAATTGGGTCTCTCCATGGACCTTTTGGACCGGGCTTTTTCCTTGTTTCTTCTTTTTTTTTGGGTTTTTGCCCCGAGGGGCTCCGTGGCATGCATGGTGATTGTTTTTTCAATTTCATTTACAACCCCTCCAAAATTTTTTGAAATGGATATGCCTTGTTTAGAACACACACACACACACATTTGGCCTAGTCATTGCAAGACGCACTTCATAGTTTATACTCATTTGTGCGTCACTTAACAATATTTCATTGATCTACAAACGTCTTCGCACAAAATAAAGTTTGTGTCTAGTTATCAAACTGTAAAAGAATATTTGCCTGACTGATTTTTAAATCGGTAAAAGTATATTCTACTTGCGTTTGTCAAAGTGACTAAATACATGATTTTTAGGTGTAGTGGATGTGCTTTTGGAAAAAAGGAAAATTTTGATCCAAACAAGTTTTTGAATAGCTAACTTTTGAAAAGAACTTCTAGAAACCTTGGATTTACTATTCAAACACATCCCAAATCATTTTAATTTTAGACGGGGTTCAAGTTTATTTATAGAATTCTGCTTTATAAAATAAGTGCAATGGGCATATAATTGAACCTCTCATTTCGGTGATCACATCAACAAGAAACAGTTAATGATTTTAAGCCATTCAGTCTGTGTAATTTTTTATATAAGATTTTTTCAAAGGTTTTGGCCAATAGATTGTAACCGTTATTGGGAGATTTAATTTCTAAATGCCAGAGGGCCTTTACACTTGGTAGACTTATTTAAGATAATATTATTATTGTGCATGAAGCTTTTCATCACCTCAAGATTAAGAAAAATCAAACTGCTTTTAAATTGGATATAAATAAAGTGTATGATAACGTAGAGTGGGATTTTCTAATTGTTCTATTGTTGAAAATGGGATTCTCAAAAGAATGTGTGGAAAGGGTCTTTTGGTATATCTCTTCAATCAATTTCTCAATTATGCTTTCAAGCAAAAAAATGTCCTCATAGAGGATTAAGGCAGTAACCCATTATCTCCATATCTGTTTATTTTGGTGTCTAATGTACTATCAATGGTCCTTGAGCATTGGCAAGTTGACGGATGAATTGTGGGTTTGAAATTGACACCACAGTGTCCAATTATAACTCATAGTCTATACGCTGATGACTTAGTGTTTTATGATAACGCATAGTCTATACGTTGATAACTTAGTGTTTTTTTCTTAAAGCTAATATTTCAAACTGTAGAAATCTGTAATATATTCTTGATATGTACTGTGCAGCTTTTTGCCAGGCTATAACTGTTAAAAAATCTTGCTTGTTTTTCTCAAATAATGTTCCATAGGTATTATTTTTCAAATATATGCAACTAATGTCTCATGCAATTATCTTGGTCTACCCACTACTTGGGGAAGATCTAAAGTACAAGCTCTGAATTTTGTAATTGGTAAAATAAAGAAAAGGACGATGGGTTGGCAGAAATATTTTTTATTTGATGCTGGAAGAAATGTATTGATTAAGTCTATGACAAATTTCATACCAGTTTATCACATGTCATGTTTTTTATTTCCAAAATCAGTTTTAAAGAAAATTGATTGTATAATGGCTGGTTTTTTGTGGAAAAAAAGACTCATTGGGTCGGATTTTGCATAAACCTGATCAACTTTGGGTAAGGATGCTAAAATGTAGATATTTTCCTAAAGGTAATTTTATGGAGGCAAAAAAAGCAACTTCTGCATCATTGATATGGAATAGTATCCTGGAAGGTAGGAGACTATTAGAGGGAGACACCATCATTAGCGTGGGGAATGGAACGAGCACAAATGTATGGCGGGACCCATGAATTCCAGATTCACCAGGTAAGAAAATGTCTTCAATGTAACCATTTCCTTTCTTGGCTGATCTTAAAGTGGCTATGTTAATTAAGAAGAGAATTTGAGTGGGATGTTAGTCTCATTTCAGTTTTTTTATCTATTAATGAATTGCAAGCGATTAAGAAAACTAGAATAGCTGCATCAAATAAGAATGACAAATGGATTTGGTGTAGAGGTAATAGGCTTGCCTATACTGTTAAGGAAGATTAGAGAGTAGCAAAATTGGTGATCAATATTCAAGGGGCTGTTACTCATGATTCACAATCACCTGGTAATAATAATTTGTGGAGTCATATTTTGAAAATTAAGGTCCCAAATAAGGTTAAAACTTTTTTATGGAGACTTTTTGCTGGGGCTTTACCACTTTTGTAAATATCAGGATCAGGAAATGTATGCAATCAAAACTATGTCCTGTTTGTGGAACAAAAGAGGAATCCATTAGTCACTTGTTTCTAGAATGTGAAAGGATTAGAGCAACTTGGTATGGTAGTGTGTTCTCTTTCACTTTTGATAATGATACTGTACCAAACATGCATGAATGGTTAATTGAAATATTCTTTCACAGAGGATTTTCAGATTATTAGAAAGCTATTGTTGCTTATACCCTTTGGTAAATTTGGAAGGAATGTTGTTCTTTTGTTTATCAAAATATTCACATAGATCCTGATTTCACTTTTATGAAGCAAGGAGGAATGTGCAAGTATATTGGGATGGAAATGGATTGAGGGTGGTGCCAGATTCAGTTTTAGATGAAGTATCTTTAATTTCAACCCAAGATAAAAGATAGGAGTCTCCCATAGGTAATGCTTTGAAAATAAACATTGAGGAGGCTTTTTCTAAAAAAAAAA
>QFDD01006940.1:0-14417 GCA_006871305.1 Vachellia collinsii
CTTTGGTTCATATTGGAAGCATTCAAAACAGGGAGACATTTAAGTCTAGAGTTGTACAATGCCAACAAACTCCAAATACTAATCAGCACCAACTCAAACAATAGATTAAACCCAAAAAACTTGCTTAATTTCTAACGTCATCTCCCTTCCATTTTCTCATAGACCCAACCACTGCCCTTGTTCCAAGATCTCACTTCATTCATGTATTTGCCTCCTTTGTTTCAGAGTACGCTTAAAAAGCTCATGCTTTTGGTCTCCCTTCGCTACCTCTGCTTGATTGCCTCTTGTCTTAGGCTAGCTATTAGCCAAAGGTTACTGGCAACTCTATTCCCCACTATATAGAAAAACAAATGAGAACCAATAGATCCCAAGATATATGAAAGCAGTCAGCAATCATCACTCTTCTAAACCACCGTGCTCGCAAGTTATTTTATAAAAGAAAATAAAGAACCAGAAGAGCTTTCTTTTAAATTAGCTAATCAGCTCCAAATCAAGTTAGAACAAAAATTTTAAATAAAAAAACTAAGAAGCAACAAAAGAACTGGGATAACGAAAGAAAACGAGAGGTAGGGCACGTTGATGTCACGAACTGAAATGAAGGAGAAATTGGATGAAAACCCCACTCGATCTGAACTGAATGTGACTATAGGCAAACTCAGAGGCCCTTTTATTCTTTCCCCCATCTTCTGGAACGAGCACTTATGCTCTGTTCAAATGTTACCTTGGAGCAACCACTGTAGCGATGGGCGATGGCGACGACGACGTGAATGAGGCTCAAAGGGGGCTGTGTTTGTCGTCTGCGAGTCACGAGTCTGGAGTAGAAGCAACAAATGGATGAAAAACCTAAGGTGAAAGTAGAACCATAGAAGAAGACGGTGAGTGGATTTTGGAGAGCAGAGGCTTGAAGGCGCCGCTGGAGTGATTTGGGTTTGTCTGGAGGAGACATTCGAAGAATGAGATGCTGTTTGTGAAACCTAGAAGGCTAGAATGACTTGGGCCTCCAGAGTCCAGACCAATAACATTATTTAAAAAAAAAAAAGGCCCAGGCCGCCTGACAGGCCAAAAAGGCCTATCAGGTAGCCTGGGCCTGGCCTGTTTAATATAACAGGCTTTTTCAGGGGCCTGGGCCTGTGCCTGGGCCTGTAAAAAGCCTGGCCTGTACAGGCTTTTACAGGCCAGGCCACAGGCCCCTGACAGGTGGCCTGGCCTGTTTCCACCCCTACTTCCACTATCACTTGAGTCAACCTAAAAGTTACATTATGAATATTCAACTTTTAACACTCGACACTTGAGTTACTTATGTCTTCACTCAAGTTACAAGTTTTACACTTTAGAAAATCGCTCAACTTTCTTCATCATTCGAGTATACCTAAAAGCTATTTCAAAAATCACTCGAGTCACTTAAAACTTACTGGAGTGAATGACTTTATCCTATTTAATTTCCTTTTGCTTTAATTAGAACATCAGAGCATTGACTTTTTATAAAATTTTTCCTAAACCATACTTAACTATCACAAACCTCACCAGGCCTCATAAATGCTTATCCAAATTGTTTACCAATGGGTTATGGGTCTTTGAAATCATCAGCTGGCGTTTATGCTCAACTAATTAATCCCTACCAACATTTACTTGCTTTATGTCAAAACAATTAATGCCGAGCTTTTGAATGACAAATCTAAGAGTAACGGGAAGATATCTCTCTCTAAAGGACAATAATGGCAACTCATCTATAACTGCTACAAGTAAAAATTTATTGAAGCGAGCTTATCCATCACCTACTTACTCTGTTATACTCTCACTTGCATTTATACTATAGTGTTTATCATTCAATTCTTATAATAAAATTTGTTGTATCAATTTCATTATTGTCTTTCTAAGAGAAATTCAAAATTATGGAATCTTGAGAGGTTTTATTTTCACATGTACCGTGAGCTAATAAGGGGGGGTGTGATCTTCATTTGTAAAGGCACCAAGAGCCTATAATCTTAGAAATATAGTTGATTAAAAATCTCATCGGTGTTCTAGGGATTAGATGTAGGTAAGAAGGGCCGAATTAGGATATATCGTTGTATTAATCACTTCTCTCTCAACTCTACACCTTTGGTGACATCCTTCTAATCTTTACTCTTATATCTCTTTAATTGTTTTAAAAGTGTAAAATTTTTAAGCTGAACAATTCGCTCCCCCTTGGTCATTTCCGATTCTAACATTATTTTCTCTTGGTCCTTTATTTAAATTTTCACTTCTTTTTATTTGATTATGTTAATATCAATATTAAAGTAAAATATAAAATTTATATAATAAATTAAATTACTCATTGAAATGCCACTTTTTAAAACAATAAAAGCAGAAAGGACCACGGGTTCAAGGAATCAATTGAGCTACTTTTATTTATTGAGATGGGTTGTCACTGACTGTATGTGAGTGTAATAATTTATAAATATTATAAAATTAAAAATAATATGAACATTTTATTAATTTACTAAAACTTTATATACATAATTTATCTAACGCTTATCTCTTATGCTACAGAATTATACTAAAAGTCAATATTAAATGATAAAAAATAGGGAAAAATCCCAGAAAAATACCACTTTAATTTTGAGATTCCAAAAAGGTTATTCTAATGAACAAAAGAACACATCGGTCCACCATAGGAATTTGAGATTTTATATTTGTCAAAAAGATGAAATTAACCTTGAGAACTATTAAGAAAAGGGAAAGGTACGCGCAATTGAAGGCAATTCTAGTAATTTTTTTCACAATTTTGGTAATGCTATTTACAACTATTTACAATTTCGCAAATCATTCTTTTGTAGCAACTGACTTAAATAGTGCAAAAAAAAAAGTTAATGATATCATCAAAATTGTGAAAATGACTTGTGATGTTGTCAATTTCATTTAAGTGTAAACAACTTTTAAATAATGAACCCTTGATTTGAAGGATAAAAACAGTTCTAAATTACGATCAACGTTATGAAAATGACTAGAGATGTTGTTAATATCATTGCAAACATAAAAAGTAACTTAATGGAAAACAATGAGTTGTTAATGACATTACTAAAGTTGTAAAAGTGTCTCAAAGTGTTGTTAATATCATTTTAAGTGTAAGAAACGGTCTCTAAGGGTGTTTCTTACTTGTAGTCTCGGGCCATTAATCCATTTTTGAGAAGCACGAATGCTGTGAGGACAAAAGGAGTTCACTGAGTTGGATCCTCTTTTCCAAAGAAATCTCTAAATTGGATTGCCATGTTAACATATGAGACAATCACCAAAAAATTAAAATAAGAATAATGATCTATCCTTCTTCACAAATGTACAATCGCCATAGACCAAGGAGAGGATTATTAAAATGTTTGGTGTGATCAAAACTTGAGTTAGAAGCCAAATAATTAAAAAATAAGGCGCCCAGCACCTCCTGAGGAGAAATGTACCTATTGAGGACGAAGAAAGGGAGATAAAGATTCCAAACCAAAAGACAAATTTAGCATGAAAAGAAAAGAATAAAGAGAGGACAAGGAATATATTTCCTTTTAAACTGATATAATGTACTTACTACCCGTTACATATTTTTAACAAAACAAAAAAAATTATTGTGCATGCTAGGAATTACTTTATTTAAATGTCAGATTTTTTTCTCAAGAAAATACAAATAAAAATCAACAGTAACTTGAAAAAAAAATATAGAAAAAGTCAAAAGAAAAACATCCAAGCACTGAAATGTTATCCACACTTGAACATCCTCTCGTTGATGTGGGAACGGTCCACACACACCACCTGAGAAATACTTAATACTTATATTCTATAGTAATGTTTTCATTTTTCTCTAAAAATATCAAATTACTCTCGATGAATCAGCCAACTAGAATTAAAATAAGATGAGTTGTTATATTTTAATTGGTCAGAGTACAGAAGAGATGGCTCTTTGAGAGTATATTACTGTTTCTCCACTCAGGATGTACTCCAATTTAGAATCCTAATTCACATGCATATTTTCCAACGGGAGGATCTTCCTAAAGATGTGACTTTGTTATACCCAAAGAGCCAAAATTTTTTGAAATTACATTGAAGTATTAAAGAACCAAAACAAATTTTTATTTCGATGATAAATGATCAAAATGGCCATTGTTAATTTTCTGCAGTCAAAATATTATCTATCAAAATGCACATATACATTTTAACAATTAATAATAAAAAAATTTATAAATGAACATATAGAATTTTACCACTCTGGATTTACATCATTACAGATGATACAAGACTTTATAAATGTTCATGGATGAATTTAAAAATACACAATAATCATTTTAATAACTAACAATGGAAAAATTTAACAGTACACATATGAAAATTTACAACTCTTAATTCACAATAGCTGATACAAATTTACAGTTGTTTATAAGAGAATTTATAAGTGCAAATAAGTATTCCAACAACTAAAAATAGCAACATAATAATTGTCCATGTGAAGAAAGGACACTTTGATCGCTTACCATCAAAACATAATTTCACCTTGCCCCTTTAGTGCTGTAGGGCAATTTCATAACCTTTTCGTTGGGGTATTTGGATTAATTTTTTCAAGTAATTTTATGCAATCCGAAATAAGTGTATTAGAGGAGTTGTTAATTAATTCTGGGTGTTTGACAAACTGAAATAAATCACATCTGGAGGTTAAGTAAATTTGTCTTTTATTTTTCTGATTCCATCTTTCACCTTCCGCCATAATTTTTCATCTTTCTTAATTAAAAAGTTTAATTTATCAATCATTTAAGGTGAAAATTGTTAATTAGGTTTTTGTAGGCTTTTAAATTAGGTCCTTGCAATTTCCTCAGCAATAGATATTATTCCCGATGCTCATAATTTATTAATTAGGTTAAATGATGATTAAGTGATCACATGTGATTTTTACAAAATACAAAATAAGAAATACATTTGTTAAAAATATTACGAAATACCAATTCCCGATGCTCATAAAATTTATTTATTATCAGTATAAAAAGAAAAATTGTTATACTCAGAAAAAATATGTAATTATTTTATGAACGGAGAGAATGGGAAGTTGAAAAAGAGAGATGTGAAGGATAATTAATGCAATAATATAATATGTAATTAATAAAAAATAAAAAAAATTGGTTAAATTTACTTTATAAATGGGTTAACGGTCATTTTTGGCAAATTGTGCAGCGGAAAGTTTTTTTTTTTTTTTATGCAACATCACTCTTGAAGTTTTAAATAAGCTTAATATTGCCTCGAAAGTATAAAACATAACAATTTCGCTCACATCGTTAGTTGATCGTTAGTTTTGACCATTAGTTGATCCAATCAAGCTAAAGTGACTATGTCATGTAGGATATAATACCACCTCATCATCCAATCAAACCGAGGTGGTGCTCTAGAAAAGCATTGATGAGAGAAATCCGCAAGACCTATGAAGATTGATGTTCAATGAGGATGATATTGCGAGGATTTACAGTTGCAGTAGATCAAATAGACATTTTTACGGATTCATCTTACATAAAAGAATTGCAAAAAAAGTTCTAAAGAACATTAATGACATTTCTGAAGCATTACCTCAACTTAATTGAATAATGAGGCGATATTATATCCTGCATGGCAGATCCATATAACCTCGATTGGATAAACTAATGGTGGGGGGAGAAATTATTACGATTTTATACTTTTTAGGCAACATTGAGTCTATTTAAAATTTTCAGGGAAATATTGATCTAACAAAAACTTTCGAATGTGCAGTAATCCTTCATTAAAATTCCTGGACAACAATGACCATTAACTCTTTATAAATAGGATCATTCATCATGTCACCTACAAAAACTTTATCTCATAAGTCATAACCGCATGAAAAACAAAATTTATGTTTTATTTTTGTTTAAGTTGTATGTAAATTGTATATGTGCTGACCAAATGTATTATTTATAAGAAAATACTTATGTCAAATTCCTTATATTGATTGTGTCAAGTTCTTTAATTACATAATACCATGTGTCCTATTTATATAATTAATAATAATAATTAAAATCATTTATTTTAAACATACATTATTAAATATATATTTGTCAAAAACATATTCATATCATTTAACAAAATTTTATTTTAAGAGGGAAGGAGAATAATGATTTTGGTAAAGCATTTATGACAACAGTAGAAAAGCCGAAAAATTAAGAAAAAATAGTTTTTTTGAAACTACAGTTTTAGCATCCAAACCATGATTTTGAAGTAAAAAGCAATTTTCCAAAATTTTCATATATTTACCTACCTTAAACCCAAACTGTGATTTTACAAACCAAAAATGCCTTTTTAAGTATTGACTAACACAAACTTAGTGTAAGGGCGCGTTCACGATTAGAGTTTAAAGTTTATTACATCCTAGTATATACATATTGTTTTATTCCTTTTGGTTAAAGAAATGATTGATTGTAGGGAGTCTATTCCACTACTATATAAGCATAATATACTGATAATGAATTAACTGACTAATTAAGAAAGCATAAAGAATCAGGATTCACTTTAATGTCAGAAGTGAAAGGAGAGAAATTTTACTTTCTAAAATGCAATGAAAGATTATGATTCCCAAAATCACCTTATCATAATATCTTTATCGGCTTTATGGCATACTAAAGTGGGCAATAAAGCTTCTTTTGAGTGGTGTCTGAATTTGTTTAATATCAAAGGGGGAAATAATATTTTTACGAAATTTTGAGTGTATAATTGATTGATTTGAATTACATGTCACCTGATCCAATACATACAAAATATTAATGGCCAAAACATAAAGACAAAAATAGTACAGCTCTCAAACATTATCATCATCATAAGCCTATATACATTTGTAATCATCATGAAAATTAAACAGAGATATTAATTAGAAACTCATTATTGTTATTATTGTTAAATGAATGGACTTTTCTATTGAATTGTGTATAAAAGTACAAAAATCTCTCTATTGAAACAAAGATGAAATTATAGAAACTTTTCTTAACTTTTTATTGAATTTACACGGGTATTTACATTTTTTAAAAAAAAAAAAAATCATAAAGTTACATTGAAAATAAAAAAGGATGGTTATATAATTTTCCTAAAGTTAAAGGGAAGTCTATATATATAATTCATTCTTTTTTGTCAAGATGAAATTTTTATAGTTTTTACAAATAACAAAATTTCCATGTAATTTAAAAATAATTAATATTTTCAATGTATAAGAGCTAACATGTGTATAATTACTCCCTTCGATCATAAAATATATGTGTATACTCCCTTTGATTACAAATATAAGAGTTAGGATATGTGTTTGCTTTAATTCTAAATGTCGGGATTCAATCCAACTTTATCTCCTAAATTTATAATTGGGGATTCTTTCTTAAACTAAAAAGGGCACTTTTAAGAAATCTACACAAATTTTTTGTATAAACAACTATTTTTTAATCTTTGCAAATTAATTATCAAACCTCTATTTAACGTCAGAAGGAGTATATTTTACATTTTACAGACTTGTAGTGCAATCCATGTAATATACTTCATCTTGTCCTAAATATATTATCATGTTTGTAGTGCGAAACGAAGTTTTATATTTAGATCGGAGGGATTATTATTTATGTTAAGATGAAATTTTCATAGGTTTCAAAAATAAAAATATCCATGTAATTTAAAAAAAATTAACTGAAGCCCGTATAATTTATATTTTACTTGTTAACAAAAAAAGTGCGTGTATATATATATATATATATATATTTTTTTGGTGAAAGGGAAAAAAGTCTGTATATTACACACATGTTATATAAATTGATTGCATAGTTCGCAAGGATGAAAGTATTAATGGGGAAGACAAAGAACAAAGACTTTATTTGCCTAAGAAGTTATCCCTCATATATAGCACACAGTAAGGGAAGTTTCAAGCCACATTACATTGACAAACCAAGGCAGCAAACAAGGAATTGTTTATTGGTGAAGAAACCCTATTGATTAATCCCAAAGCTTATATTTGTATGTGGGTATATATACATACGGAAATATCGTAACCCACAAAGCAACATATATAGAAAACACTGTTTCTGTTTGGTAATAACAAGAGAATAAAAACTCAAAGCGTATATATACATATACATATATATATATATATAAATATACATATGGCTATGAAGACAAGAACATCATCGACTTTTGTTCGTCCTGTGTATGACGACTTTGAGCCCAGCATTGAATTCTCTGAGAATCATGAAGGTCACTTTCTGCGAATCCTTCTTCCAGGTACCTTACACACACACATGCATCTTATCTTTAATAATTTTTGATTAAGGTGTAAATTTGTTTTGGAAGTTTTTTCTTAGGAATAATATTCTTCCAAAAGTTTTTTTGGTTTCAAGTTTGCCTCGAAAGTGTTAAAATAAAACAGTTTTACCCCTTACTGTTAAAAATGTTAACGATAACATCATTTTGTAACTATTAACATTGGTTTTTTTAATGAGATTTAACAACATTGATATGTTTTAAAATTTCATAAGCGACATTGAACCTAAACAAATTTCAGAACAACATTGTTTGGAAGCAAAAACTTCTGAATTAAATTTACATATTGACATTTTAATTTGTGTGTGTAGAGTTAGTTGGATATAGATACGTTTTAAGAGGATATATACCAAAATATGGGGTTTTCATTCTGCTCATCGTAGCCATATGAGCATGACATTTGTCCGAAATCCTCTCAGTTTGAATGATCTAGAATTCTAGATTTGAAGTTTTTATTTTATAATTTTTGAATAAAATTCATTCTTTCATAAAGTGGTAATGATATAAGATTATATTTATTTTAGATTACATATATGTTAAAATAAAAAATTATTTAACATACAAATAAAATTAAGGGTGTTCTTGATTGTTCACGATCAGTGCGGATGGAAGAGTTAATAGGGTAACATGATGTCCATAAAATAAAATGTTATTGCTTGCTTCCATTCGTAAATGTAAAAATTATTAGAGGGGTTTGTTTTTGTTCTAAATACAAAATATTAATTCATTTCTTTTTTTTGGTAGAAAATATTAATTCATTTCATCATTCAAATTTATGATTTTTCTTTTAAATTGACCTATTTATTTCATATATTAAAATGGTTTTCCATTAAAGAGTAGTATTATATGTAAATGATTAAAAAGGGCGATTAGGAAGACAAACACAAATTTTCTTACAAATAATTAACTTAATTATCTTTTGAATTTTTACAAATTAGTTATTTAGCTCATATATTTAGCATTTGGTAGAGTAATTATTATATCAAAACAATTCAAGATGTATAGGACAACCAAAGATATCCACAAATGTATTTGAGGTTGCTGTTTCCCAATTGTTGAATCAAACCTTTTCTTGCTTTATAATGTTGTGGGTAGTTAAGAATAACGTTTCTCATTATCAGAATATCTCACTTAAAGCTTATTATTTTTTATATTACAATGTAGTTTCATATATATATATATAGAATAATTGATGGGAGTTTTTGGTAATTGCAGGCTTTATAAGGGATCAAATGAAGATTACATTTATGAACTTTACCAGAATGTTGAATATTTCTGGAGAGAGACAAATTGATAGTGAAAATGACAAATGGGTCCGTTTCAATCAAGCATATCCAATTCCACAGAATTGTGAGGAAGGGAAGCTTCAGGCCAACTTCAATCAGGGAGTTCTCACCATTACAATGCCAAAGAAGATTCTTTCCCAACATTCTTCCACAACTGAAGCTCAACAAAAAGGCCCATTTCCCTCAAAGAAACAGCAGCCCAGGCCCGATAAAAAAGCCCATCAGGACATCCCTAAGAAAGCCCAAGAAAAGCCCACAGCTCCTAGATTGGAGGAACCTAAGCCTGAGAAAGCCCAGGAAAAAATCCCTCAAAAATATGTACCTACTCGGGCCGAACAGCTAAAACCCGAGACCCGAGAAACATTTGAAGAGCCATGGCCTGAGAAGGCCCGAGAGAGAAGTCCTAATAAATATGCACCTAAAATGGAAGGCCCGAAGCCTGAAAAGTCGCAAGAGAACATTCCTCAAGGATATACACCAAGAAAGTTGGAAGAACATAAGCCTGAGGAAGCCTACGAGGAGGAAATTCCTTTTAAATTCAGAATTCGTAGAGGGAAAGAAGATTTAATTCAGAAAATAGAAGATGATGGAAGAGGATTAAAATCTCTTGGACCTCAAGAACTCACCAAGGAGTTTACGCCTGAAAAAGGTCAACATGGAGGAACTGAGCCCAAATCCACAACAATAAAGTATCAAAGAAAGCCCAACGATGAAACAGAACAAAGGCCCACTTTAAAGGCTGCTCCTAAAAAGCCCAAAGATGAAAAGCGTGAGAAAGGTGCTGGAGAAATTGAGAAAGAAAAAGAAATCCAAAAGGGAGAATTAGAAGGAAACTTGCCAGAAAAGCCTGAAAAAATGTTCCAAGAGAAGGAAATTGGGACAAGAAAAAGGACTGCAGAAACAGCAGAAAAAGGAAAGGAATCTTTCTGCAGAAAAGAGGATATAGTTAGCACAATAGGGAAAGGAATGAGACAGGTATCTACTTCAACTTCGGAGGTAGTGACAAAAATCTCAGAAGGAAAATGGAAGGAAGAAGAGAAGCCAATGCTTGTAAATATGGGTGCTGCAATTCTAGTAATTGCAGCTTTGGGAGTGTATGTATCCTATAAGATTACCTCTTCTGGTACTTCCTCCTAAAACAGTAACTTTCTCTTTAAATCTCTTATAATTCTCACAGGAATATTCAAAAGTAAGACAGTTTGGTGCATGATGTGTAATTTCAAATTAATAGTGATGGGATATGAAATAATGGTTGGCGAGGATTTTAAGATATTTGGGTATTTACTATTATGAGGGAATATTTAGATTTAATGTTGATTGATTGTCATCTTTTATTATTTGCATTTAATTTTAAATTTCTAAAATGTTCTGTTATTAATTTCTAGGGTTAGGTTGAGGCTTATAAATAGCATATCAACTCATTTCTTTTGTATGTTTGATGATTTGAATAATATTGAGTTTTCCCTCTTCTCAGTTCTCTTCTCCCTTTATTTATCTGGTTTCTTCCTCCTTCTTGTTGTTCTCCCTCATCTATTCTCTCTATTTCTCCTCCCATCCTATATATTCTCCCTTTCCACTTTCATGTCATGCATTAATTGGTATCAGAGTCAGGTTCCACTTCCCTTACGTTGCCAAGACCTCTAACCACCTCTCCCAAATAGAAAAGGGTCACATTCTGCTAGCATAAACCTTCCAAATCAGCTCTCAAAATCTCTATAGCCTTTAAAAGCTTCACAATAGCATTTTGCTATTTCCCTTGGTTTTACTATTCTGAGCTTTTCTGGAGCCCAAAATCATCAGATAGAGACATTGAGGGTAAATTTTTTAATTTTAAGCTCATATTTGATATATCTTTTGAGTAATTTTATCACTTTTGTTTATTGATTTTATTTCAAGGAAAAGGCAAAAAAGAAGAAGAAGAAGAAAAAAAAACCTTACCCAAAAAAAAGGGAAGTTAACAAAAAGAAGAAAAAAAGCCAAAGAAAAGAGAAGAAGAAAAAAAGGAAGAAGAAAAAGGAAAAAGAAAAAGTGAAAAAAAATTGTTGATCTTATTAACTTTTATTATTTCTTGTTGTTTTATTTAAATTTATTATTGTATTCATCTTAGAACCTCACTCCCCATAATTTGATCCTTTACCCAGGTCACAATTTACCATAAGTTAGTCAAGGTTTGTAACAGTTTCCCTTTGGGGTTTTCAGAATCCCCTGAGATTACTGTGAAGATCTCACTTAGGTTGTTACTTATTTAGCGAATGTAATCCATGTAAAGCTTCAGTTGTGTTTGTTGAATAGGGTCTTCACCTTTTAGGTGGAGGCAACTTGGGAGCCTTCTTTAGGTTTCTAGAACCACCCTAAAACCCTAGGAGGCATGCTACTCAATTTGAGTTATGGGTTTTAAAGGATGCCCATGTATAGAGTGCCGACGTAAGTAGAACAAACCACCTCAATATGTTCAACATCAACAAGGCTATGAAAGATATCGATGATATGAAGGTGATGAGCTTCAATATCAGTACACTAACAGTCGACGGTACGGGTATGAATGTGATGACTTTTATGCTCCCCACTATAAGCATGATAATAATTATTACTATGGATATGTCGATTGTTATAGGCATCTTGAGCAATGTTATTATGAGCATACTTATTGCCACCAGTATATGTATGCTGCTCATCATGATTATACTAGCCAGAGTCAGTACAAGTATGTTGATCTCTATCAAAAAAAAGACTGGAGCGTTATCAATATGGTAGCTCTTGAGCCTTCCCACCTACAGTGGAAGCAGATTATACAAGGGCTGAAAGGCATCGCAAAGCTGAAGAAGCACATGCGTCTTATTGTAGGCATCTCAAAGTTGAAGAAGAGAGACGCAAGGTTGAAGTTGAATTCCACCAAGAGTTAGATATATTCATAACCCGTGCTAAGCAGATTTGCGGTGAAGTGAAAGGGGAATTGAAAAAGATTTCATCTCTATTAAGCAAGTCAAAAATTGATAATAAGCAAGTAAACGAAGGATGAAGTTTCTTTCTTAACCCTAGAAGATGCCACCATAACTCCAATGCAAGAATCATCCCCCGCTCTTATGGAGCCCACTCAGAGCATTGAAATAACTACACTAGCACCTGTCCCCCAAGAAGCACTGCTAGTCACTCTAATGACTCAAGTGAATAAGGAGTCTGATCTTGTTATTAATGCCAATAGTTTACTGAGCAATGATTAGGTTCTTCAATCTATTCAAGTGCAAGTGGCTCCTTCTTAAATTGTATTCAATGAGAACCAACTTCATCATGCTACACCTCACGTGCAAGCAACATTTCCTATTGCTACTCCACTGATTAAGGGACAATTCCTATTGGAAAGACTTTCCAGATGTTCTCAATGATCAAACTATGTATTCCTTCCATGTTGTTCACTTTCGCTATCTTACTTGGTGGAAAGGGTTTCCAGATGATCATTGCACTACAAAAAAAAAGTGATTTTGTAGTGGTTATTTTTTGTCGTTGTAGCGGTTATTAACCGCTGCAGGAAACATAGTAGCGGTTTACAAACCGCTGCAAAACTCAACGTGGCAACAGGTTTAGTGGCGGTTATCGTGAACCGATGCGCATACAAATACAACCGCTACTAACTTTGTAGCGTTTACTAACCGCTACAAAATGAAACGGTGCAGAATTTGTAGCGGAAATAAAACCGCTACTAAATTGTAATAAGAGAAAAAGGGAAAAAAATATTGCAGCGCTCAACAAACCGCTACTAAAATTAGAACAGTGCAAAACATTGCAGTGGTTGTATAACCGCTACTAGTTATTGCGTCAAAATTTTAAAAATCCCGCCAAAAGTTTGCAGCGGTTTAGAAACCGCTACAAATATCAATATATATAAATTGTAAAACCCGTTTAATTTCTCGCACTATGTTTTTGTAGCGGTTGTATAACCGCTACTAAAATAGAAATTATTTTTAAAGAAAAAATTGTATTCTGAATAATGTTTTAATTATTAAAAAAATTATAGAAATTAATTTATAATTTATTAAAATAAAGTATTAATAATTAAATAACATCTAATATTTGGCACCACGATTTAAGTACCTGAAAAGGAAAAAAATAGAAAATTATTTCACCAAAATCAACATCAATAAATTAATTAAACAAATGCAGAACAAAAGACAATTAACATAAAATAAATACAATAACAAAACAAAGAGATTAGAACAATACCTATAAATTACATTACACATCAGAAGCTTTCCAAACCACTCAAAAATGAGTCCACAGTGAGCTGGACAAGATAAAACGAGGGGTGGAAACGAAATGGGGGTGGAAGGGTATTTATAGGATGTCTGGCAAGAATTAGCAGCGGTTTGGGGCACGGTTTTTTGCAACGGTTTTTTTTGCAACGGTTAAATTTGTAGCGTTTTATGTCACTGTTTTTGGTGAAAAAAACCGCTACTAATAAATTTTGTTGAAAAAAAAAAATTGGATATATATATATTACTAACCTGAATTATTTATTCGGCATCATCCGCCCTGACAAGTGGTAAATCTTCATCTCCTTCGGGGAAGAGGTTTTCAAAATCAGTAGGATGGAATGGCTCCGCCTCATAGACAATGTGCTCATCGCTATCACCCATGTCGTAAAGATCTCTAAGCTTAAGATGAACGACCATACTCCAATCTTTATGCTTCTCATCCTCCACATAATATACCTGTTGTGCCTCGGATGCTAGAATGTACGGCTCATCGTCTGGAGAGTCACCTGTGTGAATAAGTCTTGAAAAATTCACAGATGTGATTCCCAACTCATCAGTAGTGAATCCACGAGAGGTTGTC
>QFDD01006943.1:0-11775 GCA_006871305.1 Vachellia collinsii
TTGGGAAGGGGATTGGTGGGTACAGAGGCGGCGGGTGCTTAATTTGTAGACGGAGTTACTTCTGATGTCACACCAAGTGGGGCCGTGGGGGCCATCGAAGCAGCTCAACTTGAGCCTCAACTTGCTCTGCCCAAGGTGTCGTTTTATAAAGCTGCCATAGACCAGCCCCGGTTTGGATATGCATGAATGTGGAAATGAGAATATCCTCGTTTCGTTCAAGATCTGTAGGAATAATCAAATGCAAATATAATGAATGTGGGAATAGAAGTTAAAAATTAATTACAAGTGGACAGACGAATGGTGAAAAGGGGACAATAATATTGGAGGTTGGGTTATATATAGAAAGAGGAAGCAGGGGGGAGGGGGGAGAGATATCAATGGCGGAGTTGCAGAAAGGCCGCTTCAGAGCTTATTCTCTCTCAACTGCGAGTCTTCTTCTCTTAGAGTTATTACTATGGCTTAACCTCACAGCAAGAGCTTCCATGGCGGCCGCAAGAACAGTACGAGTGGGAGTCATTCTTGATCTGGATTCACCACTTGGCTACATGGTTAACAACAGCCTCGCCCTGGCCGCCGAAGACGTTAATAATAACGGCAAAGCCACCAAGATCGACCTTATAGTCAAGAATGTTTCTCAGTACGACGTCGTCGCCGCGGCAGAAGCTGGTAATAACACTAACACCCCTACTGCTCCAACTCTCCAATTTCCATCTTCTCATCAAATTTAATTTCTCTCTTGATATTATTTTTCTTGTTTTGATAGATTTTTCACCATGATCATTAACTAGAAAAAATAACTTCAAATATGTCTGACTCCCATGAATTTTCAAGGTCTTCGTACCATTATATATACATAAAAAATATTATATATTCGCACATTGATGCTGCCACTGCCACTGCCACTGCCACTGCCACATAAAAAGAAAAACGGCCTACACACATACAAAAGCTTGCATTAGGTTGGGGTTGGAGTTGTGTCAACAGTAAATTGTCCTGGTGGCTACCTGCCACTTTTGATCTTTTAACAGGGACAATTATACCACAATCTCATTCAGCTAGAATAATATGAATATGTGAAAAGTTCTATTATGTCATTTTTACTATAAGCTATGAGATTTTTGAAACACATATTCCTGAGCTGGAATGTTGGTACGATTTTCCCTTTTGAGTAATGTCTCGAACTCGAATCCCGGTTTAGGCATATATATGCTGCAAATCTCACACGCTCAGCATCCGTAATTTACTACTCTTTATATAATAATTTAAAGGGCGAATCATAAATAAATCAAGCTGAAATATATAAATTCTTATTTAGACTTACATTTTTTATCAATGAATTTTGTGATTTTACTTATATATCATTTTCTTTTCTCTCTATTTTGGCTTAAACATTTTTCTCCTTACTATTTTTTTCAACAAGACATTTCTTCCTTATCACATGTCTTCCCTTTATTTCTTAATTTTCTTTAGAAGTGTGTACACGAGATAATTCTTTTTCGTCGTAATAATTATTAAGATGTTCTTATACTTTGCTACTTGCTTGTATATTAAAACTAATAAAATAATAAAAATTGAAATAATAAAAAAATAAAAATAAAATAGCAAAAAATTCAAAACAAAATAGCAATATACAAAAGTTAGTATTAATAAGGAAAATTATCAAAATATACTTTCACTATTGTTTAAAGTTAATTAAAAAATTAGAAGTTGAGATCCTAATAATTCAATGAGAAGTAGATTTTGGCATTAGGGTAAAGAGTATTTGAGAATTTGTAATTAAAAAGTTGACACACACATATCCTTTCAATTTTTGTTTTTAATGATAAAAGGGTATTATGGTCTTTTGAACAACATTAATAAATTCCTAGTAAGGCCTATAGACTTTATTAGAGATTTGATAAAAGTGTAGGCCTAAATTAGAATTTATGCATTTCGACTGGATTTAATAAGGATATTCCCTAATTTAAATTGCAACTGACTTTTTAAATATTTAACGAGGAACATTTTAGAGGGAAAGGAACGTAGAGCCGGTAGCGGGCGAACTGATTGGTTTAGACGGGGAAAAAAGGTCATTAGACCCACATCTCTCTAACCTATAATCATGACAGGCTAACCTACCAACCCATTTTTTTAATTTTTTTTTAAAAATTAAAATTAATTAATAAAAAATACGTAGAGAACTTTTAATCGTAATATAAGCCTAATTAATATCAGATAATTGTTGATAATTTGATTTGTAGTTTATATTTAGTTTGAATTGTAACGTTTTAATTCAATTTTATTAATTGTATTATATATGTTTAAATTGTATCGTTTGAAATTTGAATTAGATAATTTATATTCAAGTTGTGGTGTATTTTTATAAATTAAATATGTGAAAAATGATATTTCATTTTATGTATTAAAAAAAAAAGATACTTGAAGTCCAAGTTTAAAAAAATGTTATGTGTAAGAAAAAATTAACATTAAAAATAAAAAAATATTCTGATGGATTGGGTTGGAGAAATTTTAGCTCATTTGTAAGTAAGTATTTGAGCCACCTCGTGGTGGGTGAGTTCGTAATCAACAGGCTGCCCGCTTTACCAGCTCTAGGAAAGTGTAGTTATGCAACTTTATTATTAAAAAACAAAACTTCTTTTCACCAAAAAAAAAAAACTCCTTTACTATGATTTTAAAAAAAATGTTGGTCCTAGGTTAAAATTAAATTGATGTAATTGCCCTAAAGTATCATTCCCTCAATTTAGGTAGTCATAAATAGGGGATGTCATTTCATTACAACTAACATGGGTTTTTTCCCCTTGGGTTGATCTCCATTATTCTTGTCTCCCTGACTCAACAAGTTAACATCAAGTAGATCTATTTTGTTATAAAATTCGCTTACTTTGAGTTAACATGGAGAGATCAAGGTGATATAGAACTTGGAGAGACAACCTTTAATTTATATGCGAGCAGCTTCTGATCTGATAGAGAATCAAACAGTGCGTGCCATATTGGGGCCCCAGAATTCAGAGCAAGCAAGGTACATAGTGAAACTTGGTGAGAAATTCCAAGTACCGGTTATTTGGCTTCCCATAACTGGTCCTTCACTTTTGCCACCTCCATCACCATCCTCCATCTACTCCGATCAAGGCCTTAATTGCTTTCAGTTCCAAGCTATAGCTGACACCATTAACGCTCTTGGGTGGCAATCGATCATCCCCATTTATGAAGAGACCGAATATGGAAGTCTGCTTATTCCATGCCTCACCAATGTCTTGAAAGATATGGGCATACGGATGGCTAACGTAACTGCCATTGATTCAAATTCAACAGATTCTGAAATCAACAGCGCTCTTGACACTTTAAACATCTCGCGAACACATGTATTTCTTGTTCATTTGGGCATGGATGTCGGAACAAGGTTTATTTCGTCTGCACAAGCAAAAGCCATGATGGGTGAAGGATATGCTTGGATACTTACCCAAGAGCTATCTTCTTTGACAGATCCTATAGTTCTGCGTAAGAGAAAACTGTATAGGCGCAGAGACAAAACTTCGAAAAATGCCAATTATAGCATTTTTAATGACAATATTCCTTTGAAAAGATACATGCAAGGTGCGTTGGGAGTGAGGCCAAAGGATTTGGTTTCCGAAAAAACACCACTGCGTAGGCAGATAGAGAGGAATTTCCATGAATGGTTCAAAAGTGGACTAACTATGTATGGATGGTGGGCTTATGACACAATCGAAAAGTTGGCTAAGGCATTAGAGAAGACAGGCGCAGGCAATAATGGCACAATACTTCGCGAAGAAATTCTGAAGATCAATTTCGAAGGCGCATCAGGGATGGATTTTGATTTAGGAAAAGGGCAACTAAATCAATCGCAGCTTGAAGTATACAATGTGATAGGAGACAGAGAAAGGGTCATCGGATCTTGGAGCCCTGAAACTGGACTGGCTCAAAATTATACTGAAGGTGGTGAGAAATCTACTGGCAATAATAAATACAGACTAATCGATCCTCTGTGGCCGGGTGACACATTGGATAAACCACCAAAGTTGAGGATTGGAGTCCCAACAACAAATACTTTTCCTGAATTTGTGAGCGTAGATGGATACAAGTCTAATAATGTTGACAAGTGGGTTGATGGGTTTGCCATTGATGTGTTCTTAAAGCTGTTGAGGTTTTGCCATTTCGATTAAATAACTTTGAGTTTGTTCCTTTGCCGAACAATAGTAGAAGTGGCATTCCCATGTACGATCATTTTCTCTGCACGCAAATGGAAGTCGAGGCAAGTTTTCATTATTTTCTTCTTATAACTTGTTTTACTTTATATCAAATTATCGTTTTTTTTTCACCTTCACATGCACTTTTCTCTGTGTATGAATGAAAATATTATTGCAGAATCTTGATGCTATAATTGGAGACATCACAATTGTGGGAAATCGCACAAAATGTGTTGATTTCACGTTTCCGTATTTAGAGTCGAGCGTGTCAATGGTGGTACGTGTGAAGAATGACTCAAGAAGAAAGGGGCTTCTCTTTAAACCTTTCAAATGGTCACTATGGCTCATTCTTTGTGGGATTTTTGCTGGTGCAACTATTATCATATTGTTTTTAGACTGGGTTGAAACCAACAAAAATCGCTTGAAGAACCCCCTCATGGTTTACAAAATCGGTGAGTTCTATCATGTGGCATGTATACTATATATAAATCTTATATTTAGGACTGCATCCAGTATTATGTTTCAATATATGTGCCTCATATCCTGTACTCTATCACACTTGAAAATATATCGCAGATGTTATGGAGAATTTTAAAAGCAGCGCTGCAGGATGGTTGGTGATACTGACGTCATTCCTATTCATCCTAGTCCTGCAAGTTTACACAGCCAATTTAACTTCAATTTTAACACAAGAGAAAGACAAAGAGCCTTTATTTAAGGACGAGTATGAGGTTAGGAACCTGTCGGTGGGATATCGAAAAGGGTCGTGGGTGGGAGGGCTTCTGAGTGAACAAATAGGATTCAACTCGTCTTATCAGATAAAGCCTTTAGGAAGTTTTGAGGATTACAATAAAACTCTGTTAAAGGGAACAAAAAATGAAGGAGTTGATGCTATTTTTGATGAAACTCCATATCTCACACTCTTCCTCTCCAAATACAAATCTCACTTTATGATGACAGGACCAGAATACAAAACTGGTGGATTTGCCTTTGTAAGTCCGATCCCTTTTACTCTTACTCAGAGACCTATAATTATAAGACAAGCTTAAATTAACTGAGATTATATTTGTATTCATTTTATTTTCAGGCATTCTCAAAGAATTCTAGCCTGGCCAAGCATTTTTCAAGGGCAATCTTGAAAGTGACTCAAGATGTGGAGCCATATCGTATGATGATGGCCAAGAACTCCTTGCCTACGTCCATTGAAGATTTGGAATTTGAAGACCAACGTGATATAGAGGCAAGAAGTTTGAAACCAGATGACTTTGGACCCCCTTACGCAATCCCATCATTCTTTGTGGGGCTCTTCATAGTTTTTATCTTTCCAAAAGTGATTAAAAGTACACGTAAGCATTTTCAAGTTTGTTAAGGTTTGCTAGTTAATAATTACAGTGGCTGCCTGCTAAACATGTGGTACACGCGGGCGTGAATAATGCTTCTTGCAGTAGTTGCTATTCTATGCCTACTATTATGTGAAATGAATAATGACCTTTTGTTTTTTCATGTCTGACCAGAAACATATATCTATTAGGCCTAATATAATATTACATCTCATTTTGTTCCCTTAAATTTAAAAATAGTTGTTATAGTGCTGGGCAACAAGTCAGCTCACCTAAATCTGTGGGATAAAAGGTGTCGGTGGTAGGCTGGGAAAACCCATGCCCGCCAACCTTTATTTATTTATTTTAATTTTTAATATATAATATATATTATAAAAATTTTAATAAACATATAATATTTACAAAAAATAATTAAAATAAAGGTATTGGACTCTGAAAAATATCTTCGAAATAAACTTTCATATATTATTTAGTAATTAAAATATCTTTAATAAATTTTATATATTTTAATGTTAAACATCTTTAAGAAATATTTATTTTTGATACATAAATAACAATAAGATTAAAAAATTGAAACAAATATATGCAATTATATGTTGTGTGGTTTACGAATATTTAACATTTCAAAAATTTACTTTTAGTTTTTTTTTTAAAAAAAGAGGTATGCTGGCCCGAGTTGAGCTCACGTAACCCACAGGCTAAACAGTACAGGATGGGATTTTCCTAGCCTAAACCCGTCGTTGCATGTGGATTGGCGCAAGTTGAGTCTATTTTACCAACTCAAGTGTATTACTATTTACTACCTCCTATATTAATTATAAGAGTTAAACAAAATGTTAACTTTGATCCTGAATAAAAGATATCTATTCACTTTACTTACAAAATTTATGATTTTTCCACAAAATTCCACATTGATTACACATAGTAAGAGGTTTTTATCAAGCTTAATTATAATGCACATTGTTGAAAAGGGGATTATACATAAACCAATAAATACACATTTATTATAAACAAGTAATTTTCTTAATATTCACAAATTATTATTTAGCTCTTGTTTTAAAAAATGGATTGAGTATTAAATTATTGCTGATAAATTATTACTTAGGGTAATTTGAAAAAAAATGGAAAATATAAATGAATAAATTTTATATTTAGAATTAAAACAAACTCCTTATCTCCATGGGGAAAGGCAAAACCACACTTTCCTTGCTCACAATCACAAACGAGAGAAGGTATCGTGAAGAAGGGGGGAAATTTTCAGTGGAGGAAGAATCACCGACGTAAACAAATCCAAACAAAATCCCCAAACAAAATGAATATATTTTGAAAGGCTAAAAAAATATTACACCACTGTATATATGAAGTTTTTTTCTTTAAAAAAATCGTTTTTAAGATGCCATATGAAGTTGTAAATTCCAAAAAGCTACTGCTAATAATGAAATTCTCAGTTTCCTGGTCAATAACTAAATAAAGGATTTTAAAATGTTGATATTTTTATAATTTTACCCCTTAATTTAAAAATAAGAAGCTAAGCCACCATCACTAGATACATCACCACCAAATGACCATCAAAGCTCCAACACCAGCGGCCACGGGAACTCTAGCATTGGGCTGCCGGTTTTTGTGATTTACTACTTTTGTCAATCGGCTTGAAATCCCAGCTTGAAATGGTGTTCGTCGGTAAGAACTTTCCGGCACATGTCAGGACTGCAAACAATGATGCTGGGGCTTCCAAACAGGTAGGTCCTGTACAAGCCAGTCCGGCATGTCTGAAACAAAAATGAAAGCACCGACCAAATATTACAGCATTTGAAATTGTGGAATGATTAGAAAGAAAAGAGAAGCTCGAAGGAGGGAGAAAGTGACCTGGAAATGAGTTTAGAGATGAAGGAATCAGGGTGAGATTTGGAGGAGGAGAGGAACAATTAAAAATAAAAAAAGGACCCACAGAAGAAAGGCACACAGAGGGGAAGTCAAAAAGAAGTAAAGAGTTTGGGGACAATCACCCTAATGTTGGGGCCGATAACTATCAAGCTTTCCTTGCTTTATTATTCAAATAAAAAAAAAAAGAAGAAGGAAAGAGAAATAATAAAAAATTAAAAAATGGAACCATAACATATAAAAAAAAGGTAACGTCAATTTGTATATGTTAATGGTATTTTCAAACTTGCCCTATTTTTAAAATATGATTGCTATTTTTACACCTTTTAAAAGTAAATTATACTAGTTGCATTTGGGCAAACACTTCTTTACCAAATTTACACCTTTACCCTATAAAAATAATATGCCCATTTTTATATGAAAGAAAAACGTTATCTATTTCATTTCTATAATGGTAAACTTTTTTGGAAGTGTAGTAAATCTCATTACTAAAGTTGTAAATCTCCATAAGAACTAATTCATTTCAACTGGTTTGAGATATGAAAAAAGTGATTGCCAATTGCATTAGTGTAAAGGTAAATCTTATTCCAAGTGTAGTAAATTTCATTATAAAAGTGGTAACTAGTAAAAATCAGCTATTGACACTGAAGCTCTGATGGCCTACCATGGGGAGTGGTGGATGATGTTGGAGCTCCGATAGAAAGATTTATATTTAATTAGTTAAAATGGTGGAAAGTTAGATAGAAAAATCTGAAAAATGATAATATTATAAAACATAAATATTAGACTTAAAAACAGTTTTTTTTTCCTTGAATTTCGTTCAAATATCTGTTTAAGCAAAAAATGAACCCTAACGAAGAGTTCAAATAACCTTCCTTTTAACCATAAGCTATCTATGACATACATCTAGTCAAAATCATAATTTTTGAAAGTTATATGTTGTAATCATGAGCTACCCATAATGCACATTTAGTCAAAGCCACAATTTCTGAATGTTACATGCCTTAACCATGAGCCACTCATACTGTACACTTAGTCAAAGCCATAATTTTTAAATATTATGTCTTAACCATGAGCTATCCATGATATATATTTGATCAAAGTTTGAAAAAATAACACTATGTTTACCCCTGTTTTTCGATCAAACTAAAAATGGTATCTTGATGATGAACTTGTTTTAATTCATCCTCTCTTTTTTATGGTTTATCTTTGTGGTAGAGAACTAGTTTTTCTGGTGCATTCATCTAGGGGCCAAAACAATGCTGTCATTAGCCATCTCATGACAGCAATGGAGAAAATGGTAGAAACACATCGACATCCAAAACAAGTAGAACAAGGATCAAGATATGGGTAAATGTGTTTTTTGGATTTTCTCACCTATGATTGAAAATCAGTTCCTACAAAAATTGATGGGAATCAATCTTCCCACATTTAAAAGAAAATCAGCCTTTGTCAGAAAATTAATTCCCTCCTCTTCTTTTTGTTTTTTTTTTGCCAACAATTCCCTCCTCTCTGCTAACCAAACATTCACCACAAGGAGGAAAATGCATATTTTCCATTTCGATCCAATGATTTTTAGCCAACCAAATGAGCCTTTATTCTGGTATTTTTGTTCTTTTGCCAAAAAATCATTATGCAACTATATATCCTTAGAAAAAAGAATTATTCAAATTGAGATAAATCTCTTTTGATTTAAATTGAGATAAAACTTCTTTTATATATTTACTTGGTAAAACGTAAATACTGAAAAAGTATCTTCTAACACATCCAAAAATACTTTACATGTATTGTCTCACAAGCATACCTTTCTTGTCTTTTTTAAAGTAATTTTTTAACTTTCTTCTATTAACATCATTAACTCCTGTTCAAAGGTTGATGATGCTAACAAAATAAATTTATAAAGCTTAACATTGCCAACAAAATAAAATTGAAAAAAATTAATAAAAAGAAAAATGTAAAAGTATAAAAAGTGAAAGTTTAGGAAATCAATATCAATATATACTTAAAATCTCTTCCATCAAAATCATTGTTTGTAAGAAAAAGCTTCTCAAATTTCAAAATCCCCGCCACAAACTTTCATCATATTTTTCACACTACCCAAGACCTCCTTTTGTTAAGAGACATACCCCATCATATTGCGCAAGCGCCCTTTTTGTCTCATTTCAAATGTTCTTCTTGGAGAAGAACAAAAAGAGGAGAGGGCACTTGAGCGATGACCTTGGTCATATTGGAAAGCTGAGGAAGCATCTGGGAGGTTGAGGTTACGCCAGAAATATGCACCACCACCGAATCCTCTTCGTTGATAACCTCCTTCTAGGTACAGGTATTTGTGAAATGATTGCGATTGCTGTTCCTCCCCCCCCCTTTCTATTTGCTGCTTTTCCTAAGCTGTGTGATTTGGAGAGTCACTGATGGGGTTCCCCCTCAACTTCTAGAACTTGACTCTCACCGCCTAGCTCACTCTTCTTCTCTCTTGCGAGGTGGTGAATCCTATCGAGCTATGATCCAACTCTCACCATCTCTGCTCCAAAGCCATTATATGAAATGGGGTTTGCTTCCATCATGGGTCCTGTCCTTTCTGCCTCCGCCTTCATCCTCTCTGCTTTATTTCATACTCTAACTTCTCATTGTCTTCTTGCTTGACAACTACTGGACCGGAGACGCGATTTAACGATTTATGTCGCTTGGACCAGGTGAGGAGCACTTTTATTCTTCTTAAGCAGCTTCTTAAACATTAAAATTGTTCACCAAAAGTGTTTTTCATCTAACACATCCCTACAAGAATCTAATTCTACACCTTATGTTGAAGAGGAAGGGGCGCGCACACCTCCGGGAAGCTTAACTGACGGCAGCGTAATCAACACCTTTGGTCAGTGCTTATTCAACTTCATATGCATTTTTATTGTTTGACTTATTATTCGATCCAAAATAAGTTATATTACTGGAAGTGATGTAATGCTCAAAGTAAGTTGTAGGACTTCTATTTTTTATTTTGGCTTCGATTTGCTCTGCAACTTCTTATAGTTTAATCACTTTCTATCTGCTATTCTATTGCAAAGAAAGAGTGTAGTTCAAATTATAACTGGGAGCCAAGCACTCCAGGAATTATTAGGAGGTAGCTTGGCAATGTGAAATTCTCCTATAGTATCTATTTGACTACTTAGAAAAAACCTTCTATGCTTGTAACTGACTCTGCTATTTTACAACCAAAATGTGGAATTGAGACAGCGGCAATTACAGAAGCTAGCTCATATTGGTGTTTCAGGTCTGGAAATATGCAGCTTGATCTTACTCTCAGAGTTTCCACTTAGGTTCAATCCCTGCCATCATTACATGATAGGCGTTGCATGTTTGAGGGTTCAAGGTCATTGGGTTGGGTGGAGGAAGAAACTATAACATTCTGAGGTATTGTCCCTGTTTAGGGGCCTTTAAGCACAGGGTTTTGTCCTTTTGGAATCTCATAGTCACTCAAAAGGCGATTCAGATGTTAAAGGCCACACCCTGACTACATATATGGCCTTCACTTTGAACGAGTCTAACCGATGGGGGACTTGAGCTCACTCTGTCTACTGCATCTCCCTTCCTTCTTTACCCACTTTGGGGCCCTCAGGGTATTAGGTCCTTATCAGTACTTGGTGTTACAGAAACCAAGCTTCTCCCCTTGATTCATGAGGTATATTCCTAATTAATCACTGCTATTGACAATTCAACCAAGATTTCAGAGAAAATATGACCTGTACCTCACTGCTTAACAACTATTATTGGATGTCTTGATATAGATTTGGCATAGGCTTTGCTGAATCAGATTTCTATATGTCAATATCCAAGCCCTTTCAATGCTTTCCTTGCATCATGTGACAAAATGGTGAATTCAAATATGAAACTTTGAAGAGCAAATGTAATTTTATGTTTTCTGTCAGCATTGCTAAAATTACTGAAACCTACTTTAGCTAGCCCTGTATTTTTAATGAAACTTTTTGCTGGTGGCTATTGCTAATTTTGGTGCTTTACCTTTTTTAAATTACACTTAATCAAATAGAAACTAAAAACAAATGAATACCCTTTTATCACTGTTATATGGTAACTTGTCTTTCTTTGAATAATATTTCTGAGGTTCTGCTGCAAAGGCAGCACAAACGATTAATTTATTCATCACAGCGACATATATTGTTATTACCTAAATATATCTGGAAATTTTGTTGTATCTTATAGTGGAGTTTTCATTTTCCTAGCATTGAAGAATTTCTAAATGTTTCTGTTTTATTCTTCCAATCAAATTTGCAGAACAAACTTGAACGTGCTGTGTAGGTTATTGTTTAAATTGTTTACTGATGTAAACCCCCCCCCCC
>QFDD01006944.1:0-12634 GCA_006871305.1 Vachellia collinsii
TTGTTGGTTGGTTTGGTTTTGGTGATGCGTTACAGGGTCACAGTTTGATATGGGAGAGGACAGCTTGCAAGAGCCAATCATAGAATCAGAGGCTGGAATAATTTTATAGCACCAAAGATACCACAGTTAAGGTTGGTCCTAATTGTTATATATCATCGTATTTCCCAACCCAAACTCCGCCTTCACATTCTTAATTCGGAAATCCCATTTTGGGGTTTTGAAGCAGAAGAGTCAACTCTCAGTTACCGAACCTGATGATGCCCATTTCCTATTGTGCTCTTTTCATTGCATATGATGAAGCACTGGGGATTCGGCCCTAGTTGGATCCCAATCTCTTTATTGCAAACTCATTCTTCGCACATTGTTTTCGAACTGGTTAGGGCTTTCTGGTACAACAATACCAAGTAGGCAAGTATCTCTCTTAAGTTTTTTCTAGACTTGAAGTTGCAGGTTCGACTTTTTATAGGTGTGATGGATGTTTGAGTTCTTTCAGCTGTGAGAATTATCACAACGAAATAAAAGCAAGGAAAAAGTTCTAAATAAATCCTGTTAAAATATATAAATATTAATTTTACACTTTTATCAAATCTTTAATAAGATTTGTATACCTTATTTAAAATTTTTTAATTTCGTGATTTTACCTATATGTCATTTCTTCTTTCTCTCTCTCTCTAAGGCATGACCCTTTTCTACGCCTTCCTTTTATTTCTTAATCTATTTTAGAAGTGTGCGGATACATAAAACAATTCATCTTTTGTATAATAATTACTAAATTGTTCATATACTTTGTTCCTTACTTGTATATTAAAAATAACAAAATAAATAAAAAGTGAATAAAATAGTACAAAATTCAGAAAAAAAATAAAGACAAAATAGTAATATACAAAATTTCATTCAAAACAAAATCTTTGTACAAACCTCTCATAACAAATTTTTTGCAAGAGTTCAGAACAAAATTGCAATTCAAAAGTTAGAGTTAAAAGAGAAGCTGTCAGAACCCACCCTCAATATGGTTGAAAGTTGACTAAAAAACTAAAATTTGAGATTCCATCATGGATTTTGACATTAAAAATAGGCATGTATACTCTAGCTTCAATTTTTCATTTTTAATAACAAAGAAATATTAAAGTCTTTTTCATAACATGCAAAAATCCTTAATAAGTCTTATAAACCTTATTAGGGATTTGATAAAACTGTAGACACCAAATAGAATTTATGTATTTCGGCTGGATTTAATAAGAATTTTCTCTAAAAACACATGCTTTCAATTTATATTTCGGATAATATTGTTTTTTACGAGTTTGTTTGATGGTTGTATTTTTGCCGGTTGAGCATGTGCTGTTGAGAGTGGGCAAGGCTGAGGGATCTGAAACAGAGAGGTATGAAGGATGAGATGATGGCTCCATGTTTGTCACAATGCGGAGGAAACAGTTGAGAGAGCGGGTGATCCACAAGACGGGCACAAATCTTTTTTATACCAACAAACTGTCTCCCTTTTAATAACGAATCTGATATGAAACCACTGTGGATTCCAATTACAGTTGGGGCCTGTGATTTTGTTCCTTCTTTTCTTTTTACTGAATCACACTGTATTTTTAACCTGCTTTATAACTGAGGACTTCATTTGAGACAAACTACTCTTCCAAGGGATAAACTCCACCACCTATGCTCCTGTTTTTAAATTTCATCTCAGCATCTCTAATTAAATCAAGCGCTTGGCTTGACCGTGATCCTGGATATCTACTGGTGGATCAGCTGCATTACAAAGTAGGCGAACTGATTCTTCAAGAAGATTCCATAGGAGAGGGAGGCGTACTTGCAGATGCCAAGTGGTCCAAAGGTTATAAAAGGCCATTTTTCCTAATGAAGATTTAAAGTTAAAATCTTAGCGGTGGATGGGGCCTTTTTTCTTTCCTTTTGTTTTTCATATATTTCCTGTTATTGCCTACGACATACGCCAATCTTCCATTAATTTCCCGATACCGGGGGGTCCGTGTTCTTCTATCCCCCCCCCTTTCAACAGTGTTGGCAAAATCCACAATTCGTATTCTTTCCATCCCACTTCTCTTCTTCTTTTTTACAGCTCTTTTGAATTAAATCTTGACGATTTAAATTTATTTTATTTTAAGATCAGTGTCTTTCTTCATGAAATATTATATGGACTCTCGACAAAGATGAAAACATTTAAAAAACATCAATTGGGCCCTTTTGTGTTACAAATGAGGTCAGCAGGGCATGAAGAAGCAGGCTCCCCGGTTCACTGGGTCGAAATAAGCAAGAAGCTGAACTTTTTTTGTCATTCAGAAAAAGAAAAAGGCCCAAATGCTGAAATATGGAAATCGCATACCCTAGGCCTTTCGTTTCCTGTTTCATCGTTCGTTTCTTCGGACCTCACTGTCATCCATCGCCGCCGTGATTGTCGTCGGCCTTCCTCCACCACCCTCATCGTCCTCCTTCGCAGCCGTTATCGTCTCCGGCGTTTCTTCTTGGGTCTTCGTCCGCTGTAAGCCCTCCTTCCGTCCCCTCTCGTGCTCGCATTCTCTTCTGCAATCTGTATGCCTTCCAGTGTATTTCACATGCTCCAACTATTCCCATCTCTCATTTCCGGTTGAAACTTCACTGTAGCGCTCTGAAACTTCAATCTTTTAACTGATTGTTTTAATTAAATACTTCAATAACTGTACCAAGCCAGTGTTTGGTTGAGAGGAAAATCTACACTTAATGGTGATTTTCTGATAGTCTAGAAATGGTTTTAACAAATTAGGTTATTTGAAGATCTAAGTTCAGTGTCTTTTTGTAGTGAGATCAGTGGATATAATGTATCCAAAGGCTTAAAGTCGGAGAACATATGCAGGAGTATTACGGCAGAAATAATGCAATAAAAGCTAAATGGAGAAATTGATAAGGAAGAGAGAACAGGGCAAAAATGAGAAATCTTAAGGATGTTTGCCGTTATCACTTCCGCATATTTTTGTATAATTAAGATGATTGTGTGAGAGAGGCAGAGTGATTAAGGTGCTGTGTGCCCCTTGTGTTTTTGATGATTAAAAGTCTTGATAATCAATCTGTTAATATGTGTGCATAAATGATTGCTGCTGTCATCTGACTGAATAGTTCCTTATCCGATGTTCTGTATGACTTTGATGTTTGATGTCTCTGTGAATCATTATAGTAGTTTTGAAATAATTCTCCCATGTTTCTTTTCCTTTCCAACAAATTGAATAAATGGATAATGTATTTGTATTTCTTTTATTCAGGTAGATGTGGCAGAAATCTGTCTGACCTGTGCAATTAAGTTTTCTTTACCAAACTCAGAACTTCCATTTGTAAAGCATTTGTGCCACCTCAATGAGAGGAAACATTGGATTTGGAACAAGGCTTCCAAACACTAATATCTCCCATGCCAGGCAAACACTGGTTCCATATTCAACTTTCTCCAATTCTGGTGCAGGTGGGGGCCGTGGCCGTGGTCGTGGTGGCCCTCTCACCAGTACAGGGCATACTGACTTCAGTGGACAAGCCCCTGGTAAGCCTGACAATGATGAGTCAAAATCTGACTCAGCTGAGTCACCTGTTCCTCCGGTTTCTGGACCTTCTGGTCTTGGTCATGGCCGTGGCAAGCCCCTTCCTCCTCCTTCCTCAGGTCGCCCTTCATTCTCATCCTTTCTGTCTTCTTTAAAACCACAATCTGCAGGCCGTGGCCAAATTACTAGTCCACCTGCACCTCAACCTTCTAATGATTCAGGACCCAAAAAACCTATGTTCTTTAAAAAAGATGATAGCAGTAGTCCGACGGTTGAAACTAGGCCCAATATTTCTAGCATTGGCGGTCGTGATGTTAATAATAAACTTCTGGGAAATATGGCAGGGGTATTGTCTGGACTTGGGAGGGGAAAGACAATGAAGCAACCTGATCCAGAGAACCAAGTCAAGGAAGAGAATCGGCATGTACGTGCCCGGAAAACTTTAGACACCACTGCATCTAAGACTGTGCCTAAGAGTCAGCCAGTGCTTAATCAGGAAGATGCTGTTAGGAATGCACGAAAAATTTTATCACAAGTAATGGATAAAGGAGGTGCCACCGATAGAGGAAGAGGAGAATTTGCAGGTCGGCCTGGTCAGGGCAGAGGCCAGGGCAGAGGACGAGATGGAAGGGAAGGATTCACATGGAGGGACAGAGGAGAAAAGGATGGTCGGGGTAAGCATATTGATGATGCCGCTGGGACAGGAGTTTATTTTGAAGATCCAGATGATAGTGGGGAGAAGTTAGCTGAGAAGGTTGGGCCTGAGGTGATGAATCAATTGACTGAAGGATTCGAGGAGTTGGCTGATAGAGTTTTACCCACACCACTGTATGAGGAATATTTGGATGCACTGGACATAAATTGTGCGGTAAGTGGTGATTGTAGATACCCATGCATATTTGTTGAGAAAATCATGACAAGGTGTTATAGTTATTTTGATCTTTGTCATTTGGTGTGCGTGATATGTGTGTTGTAATAGCTGAATAAAGGTGCATTATACCCTGTTGGGTGGAAGAATGTACCCAAAAGAAAAAATGTTGCTTCCATTGCATGCTATGGTCATCAGGCTTAATTGAACCATTTCGAAAGATGTCTTGACAACAAATTTATAGTTGAACTTATTTAATTGATCTTATATTTTTCCTTTATTAAGTAAATTACAATGCTGATAATTCCTACTTGTCTGTTTGTTTTTTGCTGATTGCAGATAGAATTTGAACCAGAATATTTGATGGGTGAGTTTGATAGGAATCCAGATATCGATGAGCAACCACCAATTCCACTGAGGGACGCACTTGAGAAGGTGAAGCCATTCTTGATGGCATACGAAGGGATTCAGAGCCAAGAGGAGTGGGAGGTATTTCTTTCTTTCATTTTTTGTGCCAACAGAGGGAGATGCATTTAATTGTTGATCTTATTCATGGTGGATGATTTTCCATTGAAATTCTTTTAAAACATTTGAGCTTGCCATCTTCCTTGTTGCAGATAATATCTATCAAGACGTGTTTGTTTACCATAAATTATGTTATATTGCTGCTCTCTACTAACTGGCTGATTGCTTCCATGGAATCTATAATGTGCTTAATTCTCTACCCTTCTACCAGTCAACTTATGAAAAGGAGTTATTTTCTTACAACTTGTATGCAATGTAGCCTCCTTGTCATTTTCGATAGCTTCTTCTGGCTTCATGTGTTTTGTATATCATCTCTAACTGAAGGATTGATATCAATTGTCTGCTACTTTTGTTTCCATATTAATGGTCTACCCGTCTCTTTTAATGAATACAGATATAATTGTGCATGTTGTTAATTTGTATCATCCGAGATTATGGTTACTGGTCATCTTACAGCTCTTGTCAATGGCTTAGCTTTATTCAATCTATTATGAGAAGCACATTCGGATAAATGCTGTACTTTATGCAACATTAGAAGTAGTTATGTGCTTTGGTGGGACATTTATGCTGCAGGGGGAGTGTGTTGGAGATATTTTGTGTTTCCTCCCCAATTTTTCTAACACACAATTTTCTAGGAAATAATGGAAGAGACAATGGCGAGGGTTCCATTATTGAAGAAGATTGTCGATCACTACAGTGGACCAGATAGGGTGACTGCAAAGATGCAACAAGAGGAATTAGAAAGAGTTGCCAAGACTCTTCCTCAAAATGCACCGTCTTCTGTGAAGCGATTTACAGATCGTGCCGTTCTCTCTCTTCAGGTTAGGATTATTAAATGCTAAATGAAAATATGCAATTCTACAATTCAACAAATTATATATGCCTGCAGTGGTGATATGCAACGATTCAGCACCGCATAGTTTGTTAAACTCAATTATTTTGCCTCTGAAGTTTCTTTCCTCAATTTAAGCATGAAAAATGCAAATTTGGAAGGACCTCCTAATATTAAACTGTATACTTATGTTTGTAAAATTTGGAACATCACAGAGCAACCCAGGCTGGGGATTTGACAAGAAATGCCAGTTCATGGATAAGCTAGTTTGGGAGGTTTCTCAGCATTACAAATGAGCTCCTAATCTGCTCTTTTGGTTACACACTTTTTGTTTCAAGGTTTAATATATCCCATCGTTGATTGGGTAAGTCCTCTTGCGCTCTTCTTCGATCTGAATTCATTTGTTCTTTCTTTTTGGAAAAGATAGTGCAATAAATTTTGTTATAATGTGTGTAACGTATACCTTGTAGCATCATGGCACTTGTTGTTGGAAATATTCTACTTAATAATTATTACAGGTACTTGTATGGGATAGCCCCCCTGGAATTCAAACAGAGCAGCATTTTGATTCAGGGCTTCAAAGAAAGGAAATTTTGTAATTAGCATTAATGGTATATTACCTGTTTTCTCTCACAAACTCTTGGGTTTTCATGGAGTTGGGCAAATTTTAGAGAGTTTGTCCATAACGGTGGACTTTCTTCATGTTGGACTTTCTTTTTTTTTTTTTGGACGATTAGAAAAACTTGCGTTAGAAAGGAAACCAAATCGTAAGATAATGGAAAAGAAAACAAAGTTGTCCTAACCGACTCAGTATTGATGACAGGGAAAGTAGCAAGAAGGAATGGGGTTTAGCCACCCAATCTACGGAGCATATCCCTCAAAAACCTGTAATGAAAATAAATTCCACGGCTAAATAAAATTTTATTAGAATTTACGGGAAGCAGCAATACTTCATAGTTATGTCAAGATAAACATTGTCCTCTAATCTGAGCACTCTCTTGTGAGTTGTCAGATAGATTAAGACATCATCGCCGATTCACGAACTTCAAAGCTAATGTCATAAAAGGCACGTCTCCGAAGAGCACGACTCTTGAACTCACAAAGGACTCTCGCAAGCTGAGAGCTCTCATACGAAGCGACTCACCTAAACGAGGATTATCTCTACCTGTCTACTCTAGTAGTGTGGTCATGTCAGATGCAGTTTAAGATGTACATTTTTAATATATTTTGTTTTGAATGGAAATGGAAATTTCATTCATGAAAGAATATGCACAATAGATCGGACAGTCAAACTAAGAAAGGAAAGCATACAAAAATTAAATAGTAATCAAGCTAAGCGGATGATTTTATGGAACTGATTCGCTTGTACAGTATGATCGGACAACGAAAGTTCTTCATTTATGAGACAATGAGCTGACACATTTGCTTGGTTGAAAAGGATGCTGTTCCTGGCATTCTAAAGTTTCCAGCAAATAGTGATGAAGGTGATACACCATGACGGATTCTTCTGGTTGGGCGTGAGATTCAGATTATAATATAGCCAGTCGTTAAGAGGACAGGAGCAAAAGTACCGGAGTTGGCTTTCAGGAATGAATAGACTCTAACTTGGGGAGGCAAGGGTGCATCTTCTAAGGAAGTGATTCTGATCCTCTCTCCCTAGACCGCAGATTCCACAAGAGTCGTCGAAAACCATGTGCCTTCGCATCCTTGCACACTTGGTAAGGAGCTCATTGCTTAGAACTAGCCGTATGAATGTTGTAATACGGTTTGGTCCTGGCCATTTCCAAGCAAGGGTCCATCGGCTGCTCTCCTCATGATCAGATTGTAGGCTGATTGAACTGTAAATTCCTTTTTCTCTTTAAGGCTCCAGTATCGTTGCAAGAGGCGGCTGGAGATACGCAATTTTCTCAAGTGTGGGTCTAGGGAGGAGGTTCTCAAACTCACTCCATTTCCAGTGACCATCAGTCTTTACAAAATGGATGAGGGTCTTGTTCGGCTCAGTTTCTGCAATAGGGCCGAAGGCTAAATTGCACAATGGCCCTGACCAAAACCGGTTGTGTTTCCCATCTCCTACAGTACAGTCCATTTCACCTCCATCTGTGAAGCCAATAGATCTCCTCGTTTCTAGATTCTAAATTCTCCATCCGAGACGGAACAAAAAAAAACAAAATGTTTGATGAAAGTTAGAAGCACAGAAATAAAAAGTTGCAGCAGCCTAGAAAAGTCTAACATTTATTAATACAACTCATTATATAAATGTTGTCAGACTCGTGAGACTCAATTCGATATTTACCAATAAACTCCTAAGTCGCAATATCAATAAACTAAACTAATAACATCTTTCTAAAGATTAGTTGCAAGTGTTGATGATTTGTTGCAATACTATATCGATAAAAGTATATGTGTGTTCAATGCACTCTTAATCCATTCTCTTTATTTTCCATCCTTTCATACAAAGATCCATTCACTTGTTAAGAATGTAAAGTTTAGTGGTTCTTCACTGCACTTTGTAATTGTAAATTATTTAAATTGAAGTTTAATCATACAAATTAATTTGTACTTTTGAAATTGTAAAACTGAACTGTTAGATTCAATCAAATGATTGACCATTACAATGAACCGTTCACTTATTAAGAAGCCATTAACAATCATTTATACAAAAGCGAAAAGGAAAGCAGTGGTTCATTCATATCTTCGGTTAATTCATTCTCAAGTAAATGGCTCAACCAGGTAATAGTAAATTGGACAACACCCCACAAAATAAGGTCCCATTGATTGTAAACAATTATTTTAGATCCTAGATATTATTAAATTCCCCAATTTAACTATCATTTCCATTTTCTTTTCATATTTTTGTTGAAATTTGCATACGGATTTCTTTATTGGTCAACTTATCTGCCATTCTGCCTATTTCTTTCTCTCTGTTTTACCAACAGCTGAAATGCCTATTTATATTTTTTCTAGGGTTAAAATTTAAATTCAACCCGAAAATTTTCATCTAGGAACGTTGGGTATCTGAAAGTTTTTTTTAACTCAATTTTACCCCGAAAGTTTTCAAAAAGTATCAATTTTACTCTGACCGTTAATTAACGTTAACTTTGACCGTTAACTGATACGTGGTACTATAATAAATCTCCTATCGCCACGTGACATTAAATATGGAGCGTCAAGTGTTAATTAACGATCAAAATTAACGTTGACTAACAGTTAGGGTAAAATTGATAAGTTTTGCAAATTACCAGAACAAAATTGAACCAAAAAAAAACTTCCGAATACTTAATGCCCCTGAATGGAAACTTTCAAGGTGAATTTAGCCTTCTACCCTTTTTTCTATTGGTGCCCTCCTTTTTATTTAGAAGAAAAACAAGAAGGCAAAACAACGAGCATGGGGAAGGTAATAATTAATTAATTGCTAATGCGACATCCAGTGTTTTATATAAAAGTAATTTGCTTTTAGCATTTTGTCTATCATATCATCATCGTTGTAGGGAAGTGATTCTCCAAACAACGGCGCGATTTCTGAGAACTCGAATAGCCAATGGATTCGCTAGAAGGTGGGAGCTGCTGGGATTTCCTCGATTACAGCTTGATCGACGATACACCGCCGGCGCCCACCGATTTTCTTTGGTCCAATCAGAGGTTGTTCAATTTTATTTTCTGATTCAATCTGAGTTTCTTCTCTTGGCTTTCAGATTTCTTTAATTTTAATTTTTTCTCTTTAGATTCATACTACCCTATGTCTGAAATTCTATTCCATCTAAATCTATCGCGAGTTGTGCGTCACGAGATTCAATAAGAAGTGGCCTGAAAATTTACCAGGCTTTGTCTTCTCATGCAGTGGGATCTTTTCTCCCCGCTATTCCCCTTTTATTTTATTAATTAATCACTAATTCACTATTCTTGTTTGTGGAAGGCCAGGTTGATTGTGTGTTATTCTTAATGTCCTTCTTGCTTTAGTTAGATGATGGCATGAATGTCTGACTCTACTCTCTCTATTTCCATTTGTCAGCGTGAGCTCCGGAACTGAATTTTCAGGCGGTGCTATTGTTCCACAAGAGAACTCCAGGAAGAGGTATCTTGTCTGTTACAAATTCAGTGGCAAAATTTTACTCTTTTGCCTTCGTTGTTATTTGGATCTCGTTAAAATTTCATTCTTATGTAAAGAAGATTAAATTAATTTTGGAGGAAGAGGAAAACCTAGATTTTAGTTTAAGCAGTCAATTTATTTCTTTCATTGCAAACCTTTCTTGTCAAGTTTTGAGTTTTGTCACTGGTCATGGTTGATGGAATGCTTCAAGCATTTCTATGGGTGTTTTACATGCTGAGAATACTGAATGGCGATTTCAGAGCACAATTGTCTTATTAATTGCGTAGTCTACGAAAGGATATGTATTGCCGAGTCTGCTGCCAAGATGTAATTTAACTTGTGAAGAAACTATTGTTCTAGAAAAGGGGTTCAAACCTCAAAATATGATTTTGGTTTGGTATCATCTGTCTTCTAATGCCTCTGAGAAAAGTTTAAAATTTGAAACACAAATGATTGCGATCCTTGATTTTGCAATTTTTAACCTTGTTATATTGTATTTTTCTTCTAATAGATGGATCGGTTTATCACCTTTTATTTTGTTTAAATTTAGGAGCTTTGATGCTGTCTTTTGAAATTTTCTCTTATTTGGTTTTTGTGATTAATTTGTGGACAATGTTTTGTAGAAGACGCCCCAATTTATCTAGCAATCCAGGAACAAAAGCTTGTCGTGAAAAAATGCGGAGGGAGAAACTGAATGACAGGCATGCATTCTTTCAAACTTCAAATGTTGAATTAAAGATCTCTCATGAGTAACTTTTTCAGCTTTTATTGTGATATACGTTGCTTTGCAACTTTTGCATAACATATACGTATCACAAGAATCAGATGGAGGCATCTGTGATTCCATGTTAATACCTTGTGTTTTGCCTTGCAGATTTTGTGACTTGAGCTCTGTTTTGGAGCCTGGGAGACCTGTGAAGACTGACAAATCAGCTATTCTTGATGATACCATCAGAATCTTGAATCAACTTAAAAATGAAGCTCAGGAGCTTAAAGAAACAAATGACAAATTGTTAGAGGAAATAAAAATGTTGAAGGTTAGTGATGTTTGAAGCATTAATAGTACTTTTATTGGGCCTATAGTTTTCTTTTAAAAAAAAAAATTCGTAACTCTGTATTATATATCGTTGGATTTACATTCTGCTCAACTTTTTTCATCTTAAACTCTTAATGAATGGACTTCGACAGGATGTTTTTTTCCTTTATTATGATGCTGCCTGAAACTTCATCCTTGAAATAATGTTTAAAAATTCTTTCCGATGAGGAATCTGAGCAGTTTGTCAAAAAATGGTCCAGTCATTTGTGTATGGTGCTGTATTGCTCAATATTTTGTAGCTTTCAAAGTCCAGACTCCAGATTGATAACTCTTGTCTTCCCTGACAGGCAGAGAAACATGAGCTTCGTGAAGAGAAACTTGTTCTGAAAGCAGATAAAGAAAGGATTGAGACGCAGTTAAAATCACTACCTGTTTCACCTGCAGGATTTATGCCCCCCCATGCAGCTGCATATCAAGCTGGGGTCAATAAAATGGCTGTTTTCCCAAGCTATGGTTATTACCCCATGTGGCAATATCTGCCTGTGTCTGCCCGTGATACGTCACAGGATCATGAACTCAGGCCTCCAGCTGCTTAGTGACTGGGTGACTCTTGTAGTGCCCCTTCGACAATGTTATGAAGGAGGAGGGGGTATTTACATGTAAATAGTTTGATTAGTTTTCTGGTCTATTCAGTTCAGCTAAATGTTGCGCTGAAGCAGTCTAAAACATTTTATGAAGGAAGTAACATGAATAGCTACAGAAATACATTCCAAATTACAGGATTGATCAATATTCTTCATGATTCCCAGTAATTTCTGTTTGTCATAATTTTTTTTTTTTTGAGTTAGAAATGTAAAACTCTGAAGAATGCGGGGTTGTGTTCGGTGAAGTATTATTGTGAAAACGAGAGTTAATCTTAGCAAATTTGAGAATGCTGGTCCATGTCTAGTTCTCATTTCACAACCATCGAATATTCAACATGGATACCTATTTTTGGGTGGAAGTTCCAGTGTACGCTTTACATGTAAAAAAAAAAAAAAAAAATCAAGATGCATAGCCATAGGGTTCTCTTTCTAAAGCTGTTATTGTTGATGCTTGAAGACTATTTTTCCATTCATCGTCCTCAATCTTCATACGAAAGCTCTTACTCCTTCTAACCTTAATGTAAGACACATTTTAATGAAAAACTTGAACTACAAAGTATGTCTTATAATAAGGAAGGAGGATTGCTATATATTTCACCCTAATTTCCAATCATTACTAACCGGTATTTTTTCTCAATTTTCCTCATGTACGCTGGTCTGGGAGTAGGGACTAGAAATTAAGTCCATGTTGGTTGATGCAATTTTGGCATATGAAAACCTGGTTCAGTTAAACAGACATTATACCGACCTGTTCACAGGAGACATACCGACATGATCAAAGCCAAGCAGAGAAAGAGTGACGAGATTCGAGTTCAGACTTCCCTCTCTCCAGTCTTAGAAGGGTGCAGACAAATGAGACTCACAGTCACCTCCCCCCCCCCCCCCCCAAAAAAAAAAAAAAAAAAAAAACAAAACAACAAAACAACGTGCTATTGAATGGGGATCTGAGCTTTACTTCTTTTATATTTGATTTCATTCACTCACTTTACAAATATTACGGTGAGGCGTTTTGTCCTTTAATAAATAATATGATCTATAACAATAGTCAATAGAACTCTAGATATTATATTTTGGTGATAGAGCATTAGCTTATTGTTTTTGTTTATTGTGGACCACAA